>PVKH010022423.1:0-14114 GCA_004027955.1 Chaetophractus vellerosus
CTCTGATATGCTCTGATATGCTGAGATAAGACACGGTTGTGGGTAGGAATGCCTGTTTGAGAGACAACTGGGGAAGAAAGGTAGGCCAGGACCAATCTAACAAGCAAATTAGATTACTGCTGGGGGCATGGAGAGGCAGTCTCCACTGTGCACATTCGGGGCTGATTTCCCATGATCCCTCTGCTGGGTTTTCCTTTTGAGATTATCCCTTAATGGGTAATTTTTATGTGCTTATTGGCCATTTGTAGTTTTCTATGGAGAAATGTCTATTCAAGTCCTTTGCTCAATTTTTTATTGGGTTATTTCTCTTTTTGTTGTTGAGTTGTAGGATTCAAAAAAAATAGTCTAGGTATAAAACCCATACCAGACATATGATTTGCAAGTATTTTCTTTCATTCTCTAAGCTTTTTTACTTTATTGATGTCATTTGATGCATAAAATTTTTTAATTTTGACGAAGTCCAATTTATTTATTTTTGTTGCTTGTGCTTTTAGTGTCATATCTAAGAATCCACTGCCCAATATAAGGTCCTAAAGGTTTTTCCCTATGTTTTCTTCTAAGAGTTTAATGGTTTTAGCTCTTATATGGTACTTGATCCATTTGGGGCTAATATTTGTATTTGGTATGAGATAGGGGTCCACTTTCTTTCCCCCCCCCTTTAGATATTCTGTTTTCCAGCATTAGTTGTTGAAGAGATTATTCTTTCACCAGTGAATGGACGTGGCACTCTTGTTGAAAAGCAATTGATCATAGATGTATGAACTCTCCGTCCTATTCCATTGGTCTATATGCCTGTCCTTATTCTAGTACTACACTGTTTTCACTACTGTAGCTTTGAAATAGGGAAGTGTGGGTCCTCCAACTTTCTTTTATACACACTTAATTGTTAACACATTTATACAATTTTTCTGTCTTTTTAAAAAGTTTTTTTCTCCAAACTTCTCTTAAAATGTCTTCATACTATCAAGAATCTTTTCTCTCATAATCTTAATAAATTCTTCAAAAATTTTTGCCTCTTATTTTCTCCATAATTTTTATGGACTTGTCCTATTTCCTTTAAATTTATTTTTTTAATTAGGGTTAGGTAACCATGTGCTCAGTCTACCATCCTGCTGCATTATAACTATTGTAAAAATCATTTTTATACAAAAATGATAATTGCCAGATATGTCAACTATCCACACCTGGAAACTGTCTGACTAGATCAACTTTAAGGAGTAGAATTGAGAAATGTGATTGTATTAGTCCAGGTCCTCCATGAGTTACACACCTGAATGTTATTAAACACACAAGGATTCATGGAAACACTTATGAGAGAAAATAGGGAGTAAACTGGAAAAGGCTGGAGGAGTTAAACTGTGGTACAAATCACTTCCTGAATAAAAAACAAAGAAGGAAAACAAGTTTGGTAGAAGCATCCTCAATTGTATGCAAAAGATATTTGGTGAGGCTCTCAGGGAGCCCTTGAATCAAAGTCAGTGATCAGAGGATCCCTGTATCTCCCAAGGATGGGTCTGCCTTACAGTCGACACCACACTCAGTATTGGCTCATGGGATCCCAGCCTCAGAGCAAACATGGTGATGGATTTGAGAGCACAGCTGCTTGAGTCCTTGGTCAATTAAAATTTCAGTAGTTGGACGTCTGCAAGGCACATTCTCACAGATGCCAGAGTGATTTATAAGCTCTCCCTATTTCATTGAAAGTCATGTTGAACATCATCAAGTTTCTTTAAGTGTGTTTTCACCTATTTCGTACATAAACTTCAGAATGTAGGGTAATGTGTCTTCAGTGTATTTTGACCAGTATCTGCAGGCTCTTGCTAATTTATTTTATCATACAAATACTATTATTAATTTAAAATAACAATAATTCTATTATGAGCATTTTGTTCAGATTATCAGTAGTAAAAAAGCACCAATATTATTATTTTATTGTTAAATGCAGGGTAAACAAAAAAGGCATTTAAAATTCTTTCTATTAATGTAATAAATGGATATTATTTCCCCTGATTTAGTTCAATATAAGTATAATAAAGGCCAATAAACAAATTCCATATGCAAAACAGCATATAGGTTACTAATGGATATAACTTCTCTAAAGTTTCTGAACACTACTTGTATAATGACAGTTTTCTGTATCCATTTTATTCTCATTTTTTCATCTCATTATTTGTAGTACTTTCCTATTTCTTTATCCAATTACCATATTACCGATTTATTTGTATATACCTAACTCATTTCATTTTCAATTCTCAGTTAAGGCCTTGTTTCCTCCTACATTTTCTGTTCTTTTCTAAAACTGATATACTTTCAGGTTTTTAGTGTTATGTGTTTTAAAAAATAAATATGGTATTCCGGGTACAGTCTTCTCAATAGTGAAGAGAGACAGACAATTACTTCTCCCCTTGGTTCATGACATGATGCCTTTCCAACCCCAAATAGCACAGCAATTTTTTTTTACTGCAAGCACAGACTGCAAATTCACATCTAATTTGCTATTCACCGTCACTTTTCTTTTCACCCCTGTCTCCTTTGGATGTCTAGAAAATATGGATAAATCTAACACACTTTTATTATTTCTCATTGAATATAGCCCTCTTAACAAATGCCATTCTTACATATTCAGCAACGTATATGTCTAGTCTGTACCTGTTTGTTTTCTTTTACCTTAACTCTTGTTTGTTATTTAATACAATGTTAATATATTTATAAAAATATTATGGCTAAGTACATAATAGGCTCTGCTATTATTCAATGAATGCATGCTGAATTAATATTATTAACTTGCAGAATTCCTTTCATCTTGGGTCTTTATCAAAAATGCTAAATTATATTTCACTTGGCATAAACGCTTCTGATATTTTACTGAAATATGTTTCATCCTATCCTATGAAGTATTTAATGTTAATAGCAATGTATACTCATTAAACAAATAAGAAAATACAGAAAACAGACACACAAGACAAATATGAAAATAACTTTAGATCCTGAACATACTGTGTATATGCATACAGGCATATTTTAGGTGTATAATTGCAACCATATATTTAAACATTATATATACCCATAATAACATGGTGAATATATAATTGCAATTATGCTTTAAACTTTATATATGTATAAACCTGCAAAAAAAAGTTAACATTTCCTTACACTGATGATTTCTTTTAGTTTTTCACTCTCAAGACCATGAACTTGGAAGAATTAAGGCTCTACATTTTGCCCAAGAACCTGAACACCTGTGTTTGAAAACCGAAAGGAATTATCATGTGCAGAACTACTGCAAACCACATGTCTTAGCCTAACCCTGGAAGCGCTGTGATGACGACCTCTTCACCACGCTGAAGGGAAGTTTAACAGAGACCCCTTAGAAAATACTTAAACTGAGGTCCAAAAAAATAGAAATTTCCATCTGGAAAATTGCTGCCATAGGCCAAGTGCAAGGGATGGTGTTGGGAAGATAGGGATGAACCTATTCTTTTAAACCTAAGCCAGATGGAGGGCGTATTGTTGTGGGAGTGCTATATATGCAACTCACAGAGAACTCTGTAAAAGGATATAGGAAAAAATGTCCGACATAGGAGAAATGACAGAATCTTGATAAAATGAGACATTACTTGAATTATCAAGTTAACAATGATAAATTGTCTAAACAACAAGTGCTGTGGGAGTTACAATGACATTTATGCCCATTTATGTTGATTGAAAATAAAATTCTCTACAATAAAAGAGTAAAATGGACCCTTTCCCTTTTAAGGGTCTGTTAAAAATGAAAAAAAAAATAACTTGGAGAAGAAATAATGACTATGTTCACAAATGTGCTTAGTGTAGCATGATTTGTAATTTTTAAGAATACATCCAAATTTCTAATGGTAAACTATACAAAAGCTCTACTTGATATAGAATTACCAGACATTTAAGATATTTGCAAATATGCATATTATTGAAGAAAACTGTGTCACTATGTTATGTGAGAAATTTGGGGATGGATAATTAAATGAATAAAATCAAATAAAATAACACATTGGAAAAGATGGAGAAAGTTTAAAACATACAGATGGCAACTGCCTCTACTTTGCGGGATGAGAGGTGATGCTTTTAAAAATTTCTTTCATTATTTCTGTATTTTTGGTATGCAATTTGCTAATGATGCTTTTATAATGGAAAAATTAAACTTGAAAGAAAGTCTTATTCCCAGAAAGCCTCAACCTAAACATTAGTCATCTCAGAATCATCATGTTCAAGTAAACAAGGGCCCTCAGATATCAGCTAGTAGAACACTTCATTTGACCATGGAAGAAAGTTAGGATTAAATACAGAGTGTTAAGGTCATTATCAAGGTCACATAACAGTAAAGAGTCCACAGTAGAACCCTGGGCACTCAGTCAGGGTTCTGTCTTCTTTTTCTAAAGGTAGCAGACTAAAGCCCCTATTCCTCTTGCAAACAGGTTTTATTTGGCTCCCAAAAGTATTTTATTTTTCTAACAAAACTGAATTACTTGATAAGATTTAGATAGCTAGAGACAAAAATTGGGATGGACTCCAAACACCTCTTACCAGAGCATCTTTTATGCTATGATAAATGATGCACAAAATCATGGATTATCATGGACCTGTATACATAAATCTCCCTTCTCTAATTACCAGTTTTCTTCTCTCTCTCTCTTGCTCTCTTTTGTTCTCATTTGCTTATAAATAACTTTCCAGCATTTTTATATATGAGACTTTGATCCATACAAATACCTGATGCCTAAACTATTCGTTTCTCAATATGCTGTTATGTGGCAAAGTTTCAATTGCCTTCTCACCAAGAGTAAGCAAGGAGAAGCAAAGCAAATCATAGCTTTTAGTGTCTCCATTGTTTGACACTCCAGTGGTGATCCTTTGGTTAATTTCTCAACCTCTTCCCTCTT
The DNA here is from genome assembly GCA_004027955.1 of Chaetophractus vellerosus. Taxonomy (NCBI): domain Eukaryota; kingdom Metazoa; phylum Chordata; class Mammalia; order Cingulata; family Chlamyphoridae; genus Chaetophractus; species Chaetophractus vellerosus. The sequence goes on from PVKH010022423.1 coordinate 4,914, forward strand.
GAGAGGTTTTGAGGATTGGCTACCTAAATGCTATTTATATTCTCCTTTGCTTTCCTCCACGATAGAGGTGAAAATGTCAATACCTTGCAGCAAGAATTGAATTTTTGATATAATTCTGGCCAATTAGTTACAACCAGAATTAGCTGGAAGTGGATTCTGAGAGATTTTTTTTAAATGATAGAGTCCCTACCTAGCAGAATGGATAAAATGAAAAAGATTGATCATATGAAATATTGGCAAGGATGTGGAACAAATGGAACTCTCAGACACAATTAGTGGAGTGTAAATTGGTAAAAACTAATTTGGAAAACTGGTTGGCAGCATCTACTAATATTTAACACTCATGCCTTTGAATTAGGCATTCCACTCCTAGATACGTAGCCAACAGATATGTGTATGTACATTTATGATAAACAAAAACAGACATATTTATAGCATAATTCATAGTATCCAATATTGGAAACAACACAAATGTCCATCAACAGTAAAGTAGATATATTATGAATAATCACACACTGGAATGCTATACTCAAATGACTTCAACTACACTCAACAAAGTGGTGAATCTTACAACTGCAATACTGAGTAATATTCTGGAAAAGAAGTCAGACACAAAACAGCACTTACTGTATGATGCAATTTATATAAGTTCTAAACCAGAAAAAAAATGAATCTGTGGTATTTGAAGTCAACAGAGTGGTTACCATTGCCTGGAGTGACATAGGATCTCCCAGGATGCTGGTGCTCTAATTCTTTTTTTTTTTTTAAAGATTTATTTATTTTATTACATATCTCCCCTTCCCCCCCGCTGCGGCGACGCGCCGAGAGTGGTCACTGCGCAGGCGCGGCTTTCCCCACTTGTGGGCGGCCTCTGCGTCCATTCACGGCCGGCTTTCAGTTCGCGGGTGGCTGGCTGTGCTCCATTCGCAGGCGACCTGCCCTGCTCGTGGCGGCTTTTGCCCTGTCCGTGGCAGCTTAATTCTTAATCTGATACATATTCAAATATTTGTGCACTTATGATTAGAATGTGTTGATACTGAGTAAAGCTGGTTCTTTTCTCCACATGCGTCTTTAAATCCAATTCCTTAGGCACCTGGGTTTCAAAGAGAGAAAGGCTTTACTTGTTTGCACAAACAAAGGAGGTCAGTCGCCTCAGATGGCCCAAAAAAACTGCCTCCCTGATCTATATTATATATTATAATATAATGAATAATTGGGGTGGAGCTGGACACACATTCCTTCATTAATAAACATTAAAGGTCTGAACAAGATGGGGGTGGACTCCAAAAAAGGGGGAGTTAGAAAGTTACAATCATTATCAGAGATCAAGGTTCTGTGATAGGAAAGCACAGAGTAGAGGTCAGCCACAAGGTTTTCCATATGGATATTAAACAGAGGAGGGTGGAGTGGTTACCACCCCAATAGTAAGCATACACAAGGGTGAGCCTAATCCAAAAACAAAGGTAAATTCAATCTAGAATTACCATCACAATAGTAAGCATACCACAAGGTGAGCCTAATCTATAAAAAAGGGTAAGGTCAATCTAAAGTTACCATCACAAAGTTGAGCATACAGATTGGTAAGGTTAAGTCTAGAGTAACCATAAACAGCTAGACCACTCTAGCTAGCTTCAGTATTTTTAGGTATTAACCTTTTGCTATTTTTTAATATAAAGGCATCTATATAATTATTTAGTAATCATAATTATCTGTTAATTCTTAACCCTCAGTTACAGTGTCATAGGTCAAAGTTTACTGAGAAAGAGAAAGAGAGAGATGGAAGCAGACAGCCTTTGTTGGCAACAGCCCCCTCTGCCCTTTTGGCCTAGCACTTTATTCCCTGCTGAAATAGATCTTTTGATTTACAGATATTCAGCAGCCATTTTGAGACCATTAGGGGGAAACCTGAAAATTAAGGATGCCAATATGGAAAGACTGTACCTGGGGTTTTGATGACATCATTGAACAACTGCCTCACCTCTGGATTCTTATTCTCAGTCTTACTGCCTGAGACAAACTCTTTACACACGTTAAAGTTATTTTAAATGTTTATGTCAGATTTTCTGTTGCCTGCTGTCAAATGCAATTCTTTCCAACCAATGCACAATTTTATTCTAATGTTTATCAATTTCCCTTCATTTTAGTAATTTCATCCCATGTCAGTTTAATCCAAACCATTAAACCCAGCCGGTTTTAGTAGTCCAGGGGAGAATCTAATAGTGGAAAATGTTTACACTAGAGTTTAAAATAAGTATAGTGTTTTTGTTTTAGCTATGCTCTGCTAACTAGTAAAGATGTCTGATCTATTTGGTAAAAATACAATATGCCCATGTTTGCTGAATGAATATATCATATTTTACATTTACCTCACATCTTTGATGTGCCTTTTGACTCTTCCCCACTTACCTCAAATAGCTTTAATTATAATCAGTTCTTTCAAGTCCATTCCTCACACTAGTTTGTGAGTTCTTTGAGTGAAAGGACCAGTTTATAACCTCAGCACTTAGCACAGAGTTTTGCAAAGAAAAGACATGTTCAATATATATTTGCTAAATGTTGCATGAATGCATTAGGAATAGACTGAAAGCCATTCAGTATACAGGAACGTGTACTGGATATATGCCATTTGGGGCTACCTGTTTAGTCCGCATTTTCCTTTTCAGCAGTCTACAAACTTTTCCTTTTAATGGCCAGATATTTTTGTTTTCGCAAGCCAAAATATCTCTGCCACAACTACTCAAATGTGCCCTAGAACACAAAAGGAGCCATAGAGGACACACAACTTTATCTACAAAACAACAGTGATCTGGATTTGGCTGGCCAAAATTTACCACGTCTTGCGTGTGAGCTTTTTGTAAGGAAAACTTGAACTAATGAAGCCAAAGAGATTCAGACACTTCTCCATATTTTATGATAAATTGAAGGCGTGGAGGTTGGAGAATACTCCTTTCTCCCCAGGACTTTAAATATGGTGCAAGTAGCACGAGGAAGAAAGGAAAGTGGGAATCTATTTATTGTAGTGATGGAGATATGCCAACCAGAGTTTTCCTGCCTTAACACCATTGTGCTACTCTTGGCTTCTCACTCCTCTGGAGCTCTGATTTTTAATTTTTTAATGACTTACTTAAAAATGCAGGAGATTTTATATAAAGTCAGAATTTCAGATTCTCTGAAAAAAACTGGAAAATCATATGGACCTTAATACTTGCTAATCTGTTAAAGAGTGGGCATGAGTTTGTCACAGTCTCCATCATTTCCCCTTGCCTTCTCTAAGACGAGGCTGAGTATCAGCTGCCATTCTGCATCATGCATAGGCTCTCATTTTCTTAATCTAGCTAGTTTCACACAATTACATGCTTAATACATGTAAAGACCTGAAGGCTCAAGTGCTGATATAGGTCATCATAATGTACTCTTATTTTTTGTATGACCTTATATCTCCTCTGGAGATAGTTCTATAAGTATTTTTTTTAAAAAAAACAAACAAAAAGACAGTAATCCAGAAGTGAAAGTGAATCACCACTCTCTTCCTCATTCCATACACTCTGCATAGGATAATAATGGGAGTTGTTTTGTTGTTGTTTTTAAGCCATGGAACAATGGGCTGCAGTCTGAGTTTTAGAAATAATTCCACTCCCATGTCCTCCTTGTCTCTTCCCTCCCCCAATATTTCTCAGAAACATTCTTTAATGTTCATTTGGATCTGTGGTTTCAAGACACAAGTTCAACTATTTTACATTTGTTCCTATCTAAAGTATCAAAATGCTTTTAAATGGAGCCCATTATGAATGTGATTGCTTCAACCTTACTCTTGATGTTTCCTTCTATAAGGAAGGAGACTCATTTGTATAAACAAACTCGGCCAAGATTCAACTGGCCCTAGACATCCCTTAAGCTCACTCAGTCCTAGAGAAAGTAGAGTTAATTATCTGTTTGGATCACTGTGAAAAAAAAATGGGTGAATGTGAACCTGCGCCCCACCATTTTGGGAGCAGGACTTCCCTCATAGAGTATACCAACTCTTTTTCTCTGCTTTTCTGTAGGTTTACAAGGGGAGGCCTGTGGTGGTCAACTCCTGTTTCTGGGTGGACAAGTCAGTGAGTCAGAGTTTCAGTGTGAGCAAACTCATTTGACTTCAAATTTAATCCACATTTTTATATCAAATTTATCAGTAATATTTTGACCCTTATCTGCTTCACTCCTTTGCCTTATTTTTCAAATAGGTTAAGAAACCAAGCAGGGAAAGGGGAGTGATGCTACTGGGCCCTTTATAAACACCAATACACCTGAGTAATAATTAATTACCCAAATTGGTGCTTGGAGGCCACATCCCTGTAAATATTACAATATTAGTCAATTTGGTCAATGCAGCATTTAATCTGGACCTATGTAATCAATACAAATACGTGTCACGGAGAGGTTACCTCCATGAGAGTTCACTGTCATCTGTTAAGTTAGCTCCCTGATGACAACTATATATTTAAGGGCATCAGTTTCCTGGATACAGAACCATTAGCCCTCTCAAAAATATGAGAGCTGAACCACATTTTGTTTAGTGACTAAATACCTTTATATTGAGCATTTAGGGAGCTATACAGTCATTTCTGGTCACTCAAGCTGGTATTTAAAGTCCTCAGTTTGAAAAATGGCATAAATATATCACTATGCTTCTTCCACTAAACCAGTATAAGGGACAATCTGGTTAAATGTGTCCTCAAAGCCTATGTTTATATGATATATTTCAAGATGTTTTGGAAGCTCCAATCAGAGATGCAAAATATTAGGTCTTTGATACTACTTTTCTTGCTAGCTAAAATGCTCTTTTCTCATTCCCAGGTTACTTTCCTTTTTTAGTTGATTTTCACATTTTGTCCTCTGGAACTAGATTTTGATTATTTAATATGGATACACTAAGAATTAGTAGTATGCATGCATTTCATTTGTGGTGTCCAAAAATCATAAAAATCCGATGCATAACGTAGAATATATTTCAGCCACTGCCAGCCTATCTGAAAGGGAAAATGGGTTCTCACAGTTTACAATACATATTTATGTTAATTCCAGAAGCCCAGATACATGTTTTAAATATTATTTAAGAAAAATTTATAAAATAAATTTTATAACGGTAAATAAAATTCCTTAGAAAAAGTAGTAGAATGTATTTTTTTTATTTTATAGCTTGAAAGAGATTATTGAGGAAGTCTTCTAGATGCAGACTTCTGAAAATACATGTCGCAAAAGAGAAGAAGAAGAAATGCATGGCTTAATGGTGCATTCCAAAATAGAATCTATTTCACCTTACTTAATATTCATGTTTTATAATCGACATGTGAACAATAATTCAAATAAGTGATTTTTATGAATTCTGGATGTATTTTTAGCAATAAAAACCTGGTAAAAATAATGCTCTTAAACATTATATTTCCAACATTCTATTAAACATGTAAATATTTTCTATTTCTAAACTTGATATTTGTGTGAAAAAGATAGAGCCCAATCAGCACTATTTAATACTGTCCTTTTTCACATTTTAAAACAGTCCATGAATAGCTAATTCCTGAAACCTTGTTTTTCTCTATCCATAGAAAATCTATCACACTTACCTTATTTCAAAGATATAAATGCAAAACTCTAATAACACATTGTTTGAGAGTGTAAACTCAAAGCACGGCACACAAGAAGATTCCTTTTAAGACTGTCTGAAGACTAGCAGAAATCTTTGCTACAGGTCTCTCAGCCAATACTATTTCTTGACTCATGATTTTTTTCAGAATTCCACCATGCAAATGTTTCTTACAGGTAGAGAACATTTTGCAGGAAAAAAAATGGCCACCTTGGAACTGCTACCCAGAGTAAATATTTACAAACCTGCCAACCTGGCATTGATTTTTATAGAGTGAATGCAAGCAAGAAATCCAAAACCTATCTTCTTCCTCTGCAAACAAATATTTGCAATAGAGACATTCAGCGAGAGGAGCTGGCCAGTATACCCAAGTAAAATGAGATGTATGCACAGTGTTTTACTGCATTTTATGGTAATCTCTCCACAAAAATAAAAAGATGTACAACAGAAGAAATCACAGATTTCAAAAGTTTTCTTTAATTATGTACTTTATGTCATTTTTATGTATACCACATTATATACAAGCATATATATTATAGAAAATGTATACTTTGAAGTTATGAGTAAATATAGTCAGTACTACAAATTCCATTTTACAGTAGTAATAAATGCCTATGTGATTTATAGAGTATATATGAAGTAAGTACGCCCCAAAGAAAAGTCACTTAAAAACCTCTATTCAAACCTATATTTTTAAAATACTGCAGTTATCTATTAATATTCTTATCTTAATTTGATTTTTGCTCCAGGAAATTGAATGAGAGAGTAGATGGTCTTATGAGCTTTTTCTTCTTGGCCAGAAACACCATCATATATAACACACATACAAAAAGCAACTCCCAGTACCATCTGCAAGAAAACAGCGTAGGGAAAGCTTAAAAGTTTTAATTTCCCAATGCCACTATCGAGATGCAGCTGCAGGAGCAACCCTGAGTCTTTGTAAAACTACTCAGCTTGCTTTTGTTTCCAGGCATTGGCATAGCAAAGTATTCAAGGGAGATGAACTTAGTATCATAAATGTGAAGTGCTCTGTTTTATGGATCTCTCCTGCTTTTAAGCCAGGAATCAAAAAAATCTTCCATATATCCTAAGGATATAATAAGCTGGAATTGCCACATGGTGCAACTTCACAGATTTTGCATACTTACCCTAAGAATTTATCAACCAAACAATAGGTGGGAGTATGGTTATAATTTAATTCTAAAAGGTTTTTACAGAGGGTTGATTCTTCTTTTCCCTTCTGCATAGCCTCCAATCTGTTGCCATGTCTGGTAGATTTTACTCTTAAAAAAACTTCTCCCTGCTTTCACTACCACAATACTAGAAATTTTGAGAGCACTCTCCAATTTTCTCTTTACTTCAAACCCCCTTTCCATCCAACTACTCCTGTCAGATATGTTCCTGATCATGCCATTGTCTTGCTATGTCATTCTCTTGCTGAAATCTTCAAATGAATTTCACTATTTCCAAAGAGAAGTCCAAATTTACAGTCTGGCATGCATGGCCTTCTATTTTCCAGTGTACATTTCCAACCCCCTCACCAGTTTGACATTATGATCAGCCAAACAATTGAATATATGGGTCTTCTCTCTCCCCAGGCAGTAACTGCCTTCGTGTTTCTGGTTGCCATGGTTCTCAACTCAAGTGATAACTCCAGAACCACACATTCCTAAATTTTCTTTGTAGGAGACATATATTTTCTCTTGTGCAACACCTGAACTTCCCACCTTTTGGTAACAGTCTCCTGTATCTAGTTCCACATAAATTTCTGAGAAGGTTTGTGGAACTTCCCTGCTCTAGCTCTTCGTCTGTGCAGCTAAGGTGGGATGACGGCAGCCCTTCTGCCATCAGGCCTGACCCAGGTCTGGTAAATAGTTTATTCCAACTCTTAGGCTGTGGCTAGTGTTCAGAGGACGTACACTTCTCTAGTGAGAAGCAATCCTGGGATTTCTGCTGAATCTCTGGGGAAAGAGGAGCTCTCCAAATTGCGGTTTCTAAATTAGTAAAAATAAACCTCGGGCTACTGGCACTTTGTCACCACAGCAGAATAAGTAAAAAGTAACCCAAACCCTGGAACATATTAAAGTACAGAACATCAGTGATCCGGAGCAATTTTAAATCCTACCAGAGGGCATATATTATTTACAAAGGTATGAGTAAAAGGAGATTTCTCATCAGAGCAATAGGGACAATGGAGTTATACCATTAAGATGTTAAGGAAAAATAAATGTCTATCCAGAATTCTATACTTAGCTAGTGCAGGAGTGAGGAATAAAAGTAAAAACTTGGCAGACACATAAAAGCCAAATTAATTTACCACCCAAAGACCTAAAAGAACTACTAAAGGAAGTACTTTGTGGGGAAGAAGTGATGCAGAAGGAAACGGTGGCAGGCAACAACAGAAGAACAAATAGTGAAGAAAGAATTCAGTAAAATATGCCCATAAGTCGAATTAGCATGTAATAAAATTATATATATATAACAGAATGGTGGTGATGGGGGTCAGTTTTAATTAAAGTATCCTAAAGTGTTATTTTATTCATGAAGAGGATAGAGAAAATAAATAATGAGCATACTTCTGAAATGTATTAACTAGGTATCTTGAAATTTTCATATATTGCTAGTGCTAAGTGTAAACTGATACAACCACTTTGGAAAACTGTTTGGCAATATTGACTAAAGTTGAACATATGTATACCCTATGGCCTAGAAATTTCACTCCTAATTAATTACATGCCTAACAGAGAAGCATACATGTTTTTAATCAAATAAATGCACAATAATGTTCACAGCAGCACTATTTTAATATCTCAAAACTGGAAATAGGCTGAATATCCATGTACAATAGAATGGATAATTTATTTGTGGCATATTTATAAAATGGGATATTATACATCAATGAGAATAAACAAACACAATATGGATGACTCTTGCAGACATCATTTTTAATCAAATGAGGCGGACACCAAAGAGCATATGCTCAAAGATTCTATTTTTATGAGGTTCAAGGATAGGTAAAACTAATCTATGGGGTTAGAAGTCGGGACAGTGCCTATCCTTGTGGGGCAGGTAAGAAATGGAAGGGAGTACAAGGCAGCTTCTGGATTTCTAGTAATATTCAGTTTCTTCCTCTGGGGGCTGGTTACACAGCACATTCACCCTGTGAAATTTAACCAGCTGATCCACTTATTTTATGAGTATATTATACATGGATGTGTTTTGTATTAAAAAGCAACAAAAATATAGAAAGAATCAGTAAAAATATAAATTAAATCTGACACCTCCAAAGCAGGAAAAAAACAAAGGGAATTTAGAAAACATTATCAATTAAACACCAAGCAGGGAAATAAGCAAAGCAAATACAATCTTTTTTCTAAGATAGTAATAATTTATTCATTTACCCAAAAATATTTATGAAGCATTTACTGGGTACCTGGCACTGTTCTAACACTGAGGATACAAAATTGAACAAAACAGAAAAAGTCCCTGCCCAAGAGGAGCTTATATCCAAGTGGAGGTAGAATAACAAGGAACAAGGTAAATAAATGAGCTATATAGTAAATTAGATAGAAAAAAAA
>PVKH010022424.1:0-14102 GCA_004027955.1 Chaetophractus vellerosus
CTCTATCCTGAAAATCTGAATCCCACATTCCATCCAAAGGAAGTACTAATGGAAATACACGTGTGCAATAAGGACCGTCTTGAGTTCTTTGGTTTAATTCAATTCGGTGCTTGATGTATTAGAGAAGTACTGCCCTGAAGATTGTACATGGATGCTCACTGCCTATATTCATGCTCTTTAAAGCAAGTAAGAATCTTCCAGTCTCAGATCAGGCTGGCTTTCATCTAAACACTATGCCTGATGCAGAAACAGAGATATGTTAGAGGGGGGATGATATTGCGTCTCTAGGACAGAGCCTCATTTACTCTAAAGGCACAATCTCTATAAATCCATAACGTACCTTCCTATGGAGGTGCTACAATAAAACCTAAGTCCTACTTCAAAAGGTAGCTTCTGAAGCCAGTATGAAAATGGCCGCACGGGCTCAAGTCATAACAATTTCAGAAAAAAATTGATTGTAGTGGATAGAAAACTCTTTGAATTAATAGAAGTCACAATTTCTTAATGTATTTTACCATTTATGGTGGTATTAAAATAACACCTTAACTTTAAAAATTGGTAACAAAAAGAAAAGTATTAAGCATTTACCTTCCTTTCATGTAGGAACTCTGCGGTAATCAAACAGCCCCAGTCAATGGGGAAAACTCTTCTTTACAAACCACAAATGCCAATCTAATAACGTAGAAGAAATAATGGAACCAGAAGATCATAATTTAAAAATTCCTAAAGAAATGTATCTATGCAAGGATTATCAATTTTTATTTTAAAAATCAGGGGATATTATGGTTGAAGAGGAACCAGACATTTCCTTAGTTACAATATAGCTGCGCCAAGGATTGCTTTCTACACTCAAGGGGGAAATTCTAACTATGCAGTAGAGAGGTCAGACTGTCATCACTCTCGTTCAGGGGTCAATCTTCATATCATTAACAGTGGGTCAATCAGAATTTAAAGTGTCTCTTGATATAATGCAGTAAGCAATACACAGCATCACTAGGAAGCGTTCTAGCCAAACTTGTTGAGCTGGAATTCATGAAGTCTTTAGACCTAAACCTACCTTTTTCAGTTCACAGATAATCTAAGGATAGAAAAATAAGCTACACACGTGCAAGGGGAAGCAGCTATACCTGTGCTGTTCAGTATACGGTAGCCAAATATGCTGGCTATTTAAATTCAATTTAAATTTTAATGAGAACAGGTTTAAAAAATTAAGTTAAAAATTCAATTTCTCTGTCACACTACCCATATTTCAAGTGCTTGAGAGCTAAATGTGACAAGTAGCTAACTTTTTGAGCAGCATAAGTATGGAATATACCCATCATCTCTGAGAGTTCTGTGGGACAGCCCTGAAGAAGATAAATCCAGAGCTTAGGAACTTCTGTAGAATATCTAGCTAGAGTTAATCAACAAATCAGTGTCAAGGAAAGAAAAAAGAAAAAGAAAAACATTGTACTGGATTATAAAACCTCAGGGCATAATAAGCAGATTGGGTCTGGACTGAATAGTTTTAAAGGAAATATTTGGGGGACAATTGGGATATTTGAATTTGGATTGGATAGTAGATAAGGTGAAAATGTATTAATGTGAAAAGGTATATAAGTTATGAATAGGGATAACAGGGTGATGGTAGTATGGATTTTATTATTTCTTTACTTATATTTTCTAAATTTCTACAATGCACATATAAGGCTTTTGAGATAATAAAGTTTATTTTAATTTGTAAAAGGTGGCATTGCTCACCTTCCCAGAAGAAATTTCAGTTTCTGTTCTTGATCAAGGTAAAACCTTGACACTTTACAGTGATAAAAGAGGATCCCTCTGGGGAAACTCCAGGGAGTCCAAACCAAAGTCAGTGGCAGGGCAGAGATGTAAAATCTTCAAACTTAGTGAAAAAGTGAAGAGAATTTAATGTGCCTCAAATAGACAAATTTTAAGAATGTACAAGATTGAGACCATTTATTTACCAAAGGAGACAATTTGCAAATTGGGGGACATTCCATAAAAGTACTCCATTTTCCCCTGAGAAAGAGGCAGCTTATATAGTAAATACGATGAGGTTACACAAACAAAAATACGATTGGTTAAGCAAAAAACAATAAGAAAAGAAAACCCTTTAAGGGGGTGGAATGTTAACTAACACATCTTATTGACTCCCAACAAAAGTCCTGGTTTCAGGAAAACCAGGACCCAGGTTCAAAGAATAGCAGAAGGTCCTAGCAGTTATGTAAGGTCAGTGTCTCAGGTAATTTGTCTTACAGATAACTTGTTTTAGGCGTATGTGGGCATTTTCAACATGTACAGACAACTTGCCTGCAGGTCCTTGCCAATTTATTTAATGGGTAGATGTTGGAATACAAAACCTAAAGTACAATGAGGAAAAAAATCAGAGATTTAAAACACTTAGTCAAAGCCAAACAAACAGAAATAACAGTGATCGCAGTGATTAATGATGAGTTCTAGAGAAATACTGAGAACAGATATGTACCACTATGTTATTCTTCTTATGAGGCTACCATTACCCATATAGAAACGTTCAATTGAGTGCCAAACCCTGCGGATCTTCCTTTTCTTTCCATTTTGGCCTTCAACTCTGAATTTTTTTAAAACTCAAATTTCCTCTGAATGTGTTCTTGGGTGAGTTTCTGCTCCCATCCGCATCCCGAATACACTACTGAAGGACAGAGGGGAATTTGTCCAAATGCCTACCTATTTAAGCTCTCTGTTCTCTGTTGTCCTACCTGCAAAAATATGATATTCATTAACAGCTTTTATCAAGGTCATTTTAGGCATAATCATCAGACCTTCCCTAAAATATTACCTAAGATATTACCCCCAGAATTCTGTCACTCCCACCTAATTGCAGTGTGGCACAAACACTTAGTTGCCTGCTTAAGACCCATTATTTTCTTCTTCCTTAGCATGATAACCTTGATTTAGTCTGGGGTAGCAATGTGTCTGTTTAGAAGAATGTTATGTTCATTTAAAAGAATTCATCTTCCAGATTTCCTTGCCTTTTGGGAAACCTATGTGATACAGTTTGGTACAAAGTAAGTCAGGGTTCTTGAGAGAAATAGAACCAAGAGGTTCTGTTCTTTACATTTAATAAAGAGATTTATTATGTGGACTTGACTCACATGACCATGGGGGCTGGCAACTCCAAATTCTACGTGGAAGAGATAAGCAGGGAACTCGGATAAAAATGATTCTGATGCCTTGCAAGTACATATTTCCCAGGGGAATCTGATTATTATTAATGGGTAAATACAGCCTATGGCTGGAACTTTAATACTTGATAGCTCAGCTCATGTGTGTGTTTACTGTCTGATTTAGGGAGCATAAATTCATATTTCTAACATTTATATTTTTTACCTAGAAACTCACAGAAATATAAAATCCAATGAGTCCATATTCTCAAAATAGAAGGTAAAATATTCTTATTCTAAGTCAACATCAAGATTGAAGTATAACCATAAGAAACAAGAACACTGAGTTGAACTTTATTTTGTCCCTAAATATCAAATCGGAGTAAAATATTAAACCCAATAAAATCAGATTCAATTCTTAATAAAGGAAGTCTGAGATTGTATTAACATTACCTTAATCGTGCTTTCTAATGCACACTCAACAACTGATAATGAAAAAAGAGTAGTATCCGTCCCCTCATACAAACATATATTATGATATTACATTTTAAAGACAATTGGCTCCTAGTTTTACTGAATTATCTCAGAATCTTAGATACAAGAAAGTCTCTCAAGACCCCTGAAAATAGCCTCTGTGTTTTGTTTTCTGCCATCAAAATAAAGCAAAACGGACAACACATTCTTTGAGTCCTGAAAGAAAATGATTTCAAAAAGATTATATGTATACTTCTGTGTATTTATATATATGCATATATATATATATGGGAAGATTTACCTATTTAATTTCATACACAACTGACTCGGATTTCTAGTTGCTGGTAAGTGGCATCTGATTTCTAGATTGCTTGTGCTGTTCTGAAGAGTCTTATCAATGCCTCTGCATCATCTATTCATTTTGCATGCTGGTCTCTTTCTACATTTACTGTTATACCATTAAATTTGAGCAATTATACATGTTGCCATCTCCCATCCAACTCTATGAATTTAATATCTTTCCATTACAACAAAGAACTCTTAGAGACCCGCGGTGGGGTGGGGGGGAAAAGGTTGAAGGTGAGGCAAAGGCTCTAAAATTGTCTCTCTCCTCCAAGAAAATTTCAATGAGAACAAATAAGCAATACGATTTGGAATATAATTTCCTCATCACACACAAGCTTCCAGCTTTTTGGTGATTTCAAGACAGACTTCATGATTCTGTTCTAAACTTTCAAGATCTACAGTCTGATACTCCTTCAAACCTTAGTGCCGTGGGCTTGTGGGCCCCCTCCCACAACTTTAGCTGTTGTAAAATAATTTGGTGAAAAGAGTGGCCAGAAAATAATAATAATAAAGATAGTTAACTAAGGAGCATCCACAGAATGTAAAACTTGGGAGATGAGGGCTGTTTTTGAACATGTGGCATAGGTTTGCTGTGAAGGACAGGGTGCTGCAGCCTTGGACAGGGAAGGCACAGCAAGTGTAGCTAAGGGGGATAGGGGCTATATTACACAAAACCCATTTTGGTTCTGCTCTTGCTTCTCTCCTTCCAATTGCGTTTGGACTGTAATTGGCTGCCTCTGTGAGGATGTCTGCAGCCAAGACCCAGTGGTGCCGACCCTGACGGGACTACTCAGCTTTGACATTCACTCCTCAATCCTTCCTCCGCCTAACACTCTGCTCTGGCGAATTCCCACCCTGAAGCAGCTTCCAAATTGGGGGAGGGAAGACTTCTGGCTCTCAGCTGAAGATGAAAACGTGGCCTGGGCAATCACTTTGTGGTGTGCTATCAAACTAGCATCTCTCCTAACAGCCATATTACTGCTTTGTACTAACTGGGAAAAGATACCCCTTCCTTAAGTAAATGTGTTTTAAAATGGGAGATAACTTTATTTTTTAATAATAACAATTATAACACATTCATTGTCTGTAAATTACACAAATCTAATTATTAAACATAATGTAGAGAATTCAAACTTTTGATCAGAATGATTAGAAAGTCTAAGTCACTAGAATATAATTTGTTATAATATAGTTTACAAACCATGATTTCTTGGAAATGAAATTCCTTATCACTGTCTAATTGCTTACTCCTTCCAATATCTTATTTTTGATAGTAATGGTCATTGAATTTAGCAGACTTTCTTTTGGCATGTTGGACCATAAGTGGTTTTCAATGAATTATTATTTTGAGAAGCTATATCCACCACTGTTAAACACATTAGCAAAAATAAATATAACCTGAGAACTACAAAAGTATTTGGAAATGCATGTAGTAAAATTTTTCCTGCAAATAAAATGGCATACTCCAAAGGAGTAAATGCTTGACATTAGAAAGCAGCTTAAAGTTTTAGTTCTCATCCATTGATGACTTATTAATCTACCACACTTTTCTAAGCTTATCATCAGTCAATTTCATTAGGACCACAGTAGTACACAGCACATAAAATTAAAAGATATGTGAAGAATATCTAGAATTTTAAAAGGCCAGGATATACATTTAGTATTTTAAATTTTTAGAGAATTTTTCTGTCAAATATAGAAAAATAATAGATTTTGAAATTCAGTTTTGGATAACAGGTGGGCTGATTGTGAGATTTCAGTCAAAAGTAGTTTTTTTCCTTCTTTTTCTAAAATTTTCTAAAATGAAGTTGACAGCAATGGCAAGAGATTACAATTCTTTTAGCATTAATATTATATATATATTCTTAATCACTGCTTCATTTTATTCTTCAAATAATTTCTTAATACCTTTGATACTCTTTTTTTTTTTAAAGATTTATTTATTTTTATTACATATCTCCCCTTCCCCCCCCCCCCATTGCGGTGACGCACCGAGACTTGGTCACCACGCAGGCACAGCTCTCCCTGCCCGTGGGCGGCCCCCGCCTCCACCCACGGCCGGCTCTTGCTTCAGTTCGCGGGTAGCTGGTCGCGCTCCACCCGCCGGCGACCTGCCCTGCCCGTGGCGGCTTTTGCCCTGTCCGTGGCAGCTTCTTGCCCTGCCCACGGCGGCCCCGGCCCACCCACGGCGGCCTGCCACTCTCAAGGCGGTCTGCCCGCCAGGAGAGGCCCCCGGGAACCGAACCCAGGGCCTCCCATGTGGTATCCCAGCGCGCTCTTTATCCACTGAGCTATCTAGCCGGGCCCCTTTTGATACTCTTAAAAGCATAATATGATTTAATTTTAGTTTCTGAAATATTTTGGTTATAATAATATCATGCAAAGCATCATGCCAAATCTGTAATAAGCAAATAAATTTTAAATTGTTTATTTTCAAGTGTATGTTTTTGGCTTATTTTCTAGAATGCCTGTCTTTATTAACATAATCAACACTTTCTAAGGAATTATATACTGCCTCTACGTTTTTAGTGGCATTAAGAGATAATTCAATTTTCCCATTATGTATTTGACAATGATTTTTAAAGTTCAAAAAATAGTTTTATAGTTATTGGATGTTATATAAAAACTAAGAAATATTTCTTTATTCATTATTTACTATAGTTTAAGAATATTCAGAAAAAGGAATATAAAAAGCCCTAAAACATTTTTGAGGTTTTTCATTGGAAATTATTGCCATGCATATTTGCATCACTGTTCTATCCTTGGCCCTGAAATAATTTATGTTTAAAGTAATGAAGTAAAACTTTGTATAATCCTTCTTAAGTGATGTATCTCCTTGACAAAATTAAAAATTAATGTCTACATGACATATCAAGGTTATATCTTTAAAGAATTGAGTAACAGCATTTCTTGCTTTTTCCAAAATGAATTTGGTTATTAAATCTGCTATAACTTTAATTCATTCCATTGGGTTTTTTTTAACTTTCACTTTTAAACAGTGTATGACAGTCGGTGTTGATGTTTGCATTCTCTGGAAATGATCAATAAAATGTTAATTTTCTGCTGAGTTTTCTGCCAAGTGAAGACAAGTCTCATTATTTTATTCATAAAGTTTCATGAGTGATCATCAAATGCCATACCCAAACTGAATCATACTCACACAGCTCCATTTCAGAACTTACTACAAAGCAACAGTAATGACAATGGTGTGGTACTGGAACATGGATATATATATATATATATATATATATATAAATCAATGGGACAGAATTGGGAGGTCAGAAACAAACCCACACATCTATGGTCAACTGATTTTTGACAAGGGTGCCAACACCATCTGATATAGAAAGAAGAATCTTTTTAACAAGGGTCCTGGGACAACTGGATAGCTTCATGAAAAGGAATGAAGTTGAAACTTTACTTCACACCATATACAAAAATTAATGTGAATTAAAGACCTCAATGTAAGAACTAAAAGTATATAACTCTTAAAAGAAAATATATGATCTTGGGATTTGACAAAGGATTTAGATGTAACACCAAAACTCTAGTAACAAAAGAAAGAATCTATGAATTAGACTTCATCAAAATTAAAAACTGTTATGCTTCAAAGGACACCATCAAGAATGTGAAAAGACAGTTTATAGAATGTGAGAGTACTTGAAAATCATACATATCTGGCAAAAGACTGGTATCCAGAATATATAAAGAGCTCTTATAACTCAACAATAAAAAGAGAAATAACTCAATTAAAAAGTGGGCAAAGGATCTGAATAGACATTTCCCCAAGGAAGATACAAAAATGACCAATAATACATGAGAAGCTGCTAAACATCATTAGTCAGGGAAATGAAAATCAAAACCACAATGAGTTATAGCTTCATACTTACTAGGATGGTTAGAATATAATCAAAAATTCAAATAAGTGTTATGGAGAAAGGTTATGGTCACCCCTTCCCAGTACAATTCTGGGAACCATCTTAACCTCCCCCCTGTCTTCTCAGTACAATTCTGGGAACTGCCCTCTATTGCTGCAAAAGTTATGCTTGACTAACAAGAATAGAGTGGAATAGTTAGAAACTGTTCCTATCTGCAGCTAACCGCAAATATCTGCTTCTGTACATTTGGGACTTGCTTAGCTTGCTGGTTGCCCCGGACAACGTGAGTCAAACACAATCGCAAAGAAAGAACCCCCCGCATAGTCCTTTGTCTAAAAGTTGGTTTCGGTTCTTGCAAAAAGAGTATAAAAAAAATAGCTAAAGCCTTGCTTCAGCGCTCTCACCTATGGAAAGGTGACGAGCCTGGCCACTTGAATAAATGGTTCTAAAAATCAACTGGGAGCCGAGTTGTATTCTGAATAGTTACTCGTGTAACAATAAGTATTGAAAATAATATGGAGAAATCAGAACCTCATATACTGCAAGTAGAAATGTAAAATACTATAATCACTTTGGAAAACAGTCTGACAATTCTTGAAACAAACATAGAGTTCCCATATGACCCAGCAATTCCATTCCTAGGTATCTATTCAAGAGAGTTGAAAATATATGCCCACTTATAAACGTACCATAATAGCCCTAAGTTGAAAACTACTCAAATGTCCATCAATTGATGTTTGATAAACAAAATGTACTATATCCATATAATGGAATATTATTTGGCCACATAAAGGAATGATGTACTCATTCTACAACATGTATGAGCCTTGGAAACATTATGCTAAGTAGAAGAAGCCAGTGACACAAGGCCACAAATATATGATCTCATTCATATGAAATTTGAAGAATAAGGAAATCAATAGAGATAGAAAGTAGATTAGTGGTTGCTTAGGGCTAGGGGTAGAGATGTGATTGATAGCTAAAGGGTTTCTATTTGAAGAGATGGAAATGTTATAAAATGGACTGTGATGATGGTTGTACATATCTATAAATATACTAAATCCATTGAATTGTGCCTTGCATTTAAAGGGCTGGATTTTATGGTATGTTAGATACATCTCAATAAAGCTATTGAAAATTGAATCTCATAAATTCAATAATGGTATGCCAATATTTTCTTGTATTCATAAAGTCAATACTGTCAAGTTTCTATTTGTAACGTTTTCCAAATTAAATTTCAGTGGGAATATTTAACATTATTTTAATGTGCATTATAGTTTATATGTGTTTTCTAGTATATTTGATAAACATTTCCAATTTTTGTTCTCATACTCATTCTTCAGATGATTTTCCTTTACCCCAAAATGTGCAATATAATGTGCAAAATCTAGAATAGTTTGTAGTAGAATAAAGTAACCTGAATCTAGTGATTGGTTGGGTTTTTTGGAAGAATTCATGTGAATAGAGTTTCATTAAAACTTTCTATCTGTAATGTCTTTCACAAGTTTAAAATTTCTTACTTGAGGTAGTTAAATTTTCAATAAGACTGTAATATTGCATTAAACAACCACATACTAGTAGCAGCAAAAAATAAATTCAGTTTAAAAAATTCCTCTATTTTGTACTATTCCATTTTTTTTAAAATTTTTAGTTATGCTTTGAAAGGGAAGTAAAAGTAAACTCATGTTCTTTTCCCTCAGTTACTTATCTTTGCTATATTCTTTTGAAACTCATAGCTCTTAAATATTTTCCTTTTCCTGTCATTATATCTATCCTCTCCAAATATTTATTTATTGATTTTACTTTCAACTCTAACAGTTTTCTCTGTTGTTTTCTGAGTCTAATTTTTTTAAATTCCTTATTTTGTAGGGAGAATAAATCTACAGTTGAATTTTGTACTCATGAAATATCTCTAACAGGAAATAAACAATTGCCATAATATACTATACAAATCATCACATAATTTCTCATTGATGATTTGCAATAATTCATTGATCATTACTAGCAAATGAATATTAGTTACATACTTATAAAGCCATGATGAAAGTACTTATGATATACAGTCTGGAACAACAAATTCAACAAGTACATTTACAACAAGATGGTATTTTATTACAATACTCATTAATCATATCAATTGGAATTACTTCTTCTTCTATGAATGTAGCTTTTAGGTATTTTTATGTGTGTCATTTCTGCAGTCTTTCCACTAGTCAAGCTTGGTCTTCTTCCATAATTTGAAACAGAACATCTTATACCATTTTCATTAAAACAAGACATTTTACTGTCATCTACTGGAAAAATTTTGTAAAACATTTAAACATTTAATTTTGGCATCAATCACTTTTTATTTACAATGTGCATAATGCCCTTTAATGTGGCACACTTGTACAGTGTGCAGCCTAGCAAACCAGACAAAGAAACTGTGCAAATGAAATATGATTAAAGATGTCTTTTTTAAAATCTCAAGGATGTTCCAATCTTCTCTTTCTCCTTCCTTGAATTCATCATGGTTGGCATAGACAAAATGCTTTAATAGTAAGAATTATTAGACATATTAGTCTTTATCCCAGGGAATCATGATCTCACAAGGCCAGATAAGAGACATCTGGGGAGAATAATAACCGAAGAGGAACAATAACAAGAACTCAAGCAATTGATATTAAAATTTTTATGGAATATTGTTTTGGTCAGCCACAGCTGTGCCTTTTGAAATACACCAAAATTGGTCGGTCATTATAAAGGGTATTTATTTGGGGTAGTAGCTTACAGTTACCAGGCCACAAAACATACAGTTCTTCCCATACCAAAGTCCACGTGTTGGAGCAAGATGGCTACCGACGTCTGCAAGGGCTCAGGCCTTTGGGTTCCTCTGTTCCCGGGGCTGCGTTTCTCTCCGGGCTTAGCTTCCGCTTCCACCACAAGTTCAGCTGTAGACCATGAGACTCTCTGCGTTGCGTCTCTCCACAAGGCCAGCTGTAGACTATCGGACGAATGGCTCACTCCAACATCAGAACTGCTTCTCCAATCTGCTTCTCTAAATCTCTTCCCTAAATCTCTGCAACTCAGATCTGCTGCCTAGCCTTTATACTTGAGACCACACCCACCGAGGGGCGGGGCCCAACACCCTCCTGACGTGGCCCAGTTAATCCCTTATCATAACTTAATCATGCCCAGATGAACAGATTAGTTTACAAGAATAATCCAATCTGTATTTTTGGAATTCATAATCAAATAAAACTCTGAAACCATTGCAAATATTAAAGGGCCAAACATTGCTAAGACACAACTGAAGGAGGAGGCGGTACTTGCCCTACAAGATAGCATTTAATATGGAGATACAGTACTTATGACAAAGTAGCATTGGCACAGGACAGAAGCCTGATCATTACATAGATTAGAGAAGCCTGAGGAAGAAATATAGCATATTAAGTTATATGATAAAGAGAACATGACAGATCAGTGTGCAAGGAGGAGAAACTGATCTATAAATGGAGGTAGAAAAAATTTGTGTATGAGAAAAGAAAGTAAATTTAGATCTTTAATATATACTATGTATGAAAATAAAATGCAGATGGATTCAGAAATAAAATTTTTAAGTCAAAAATTTAAAATTTTAGTAGGAAATATAGGTGAATAGTTTGTTTGGTCTTGTGGTTTGGACAGGGTATAACTGCAGGTGCTTTTGGCACACACAGACTAAATAGTCGGACACTTATAGCTCCATCCCCGGCCCCAAGTAGGATAGGAGGGGAGCTGGGTTTCCTCAGCTTTTCCAGGCAATGGCAGGCACTTTCAGCCTGCATGGCCTGAACTGGTGTGTACCAACTACATCCTCGGCTTCTACTACACAACCAGCAAGGGAGAAAAGTCAAGAAAGCCCTAAACTAAAGAGAAAAACTGCACCCAGATAAATACATTTAGTAAATCAGATGCTAAGACACCAACAAAAAATTACAATCCATACCAAGAAACAGGAAAATATAGCCCAGTAAATGGAACAAGATGAGCCTCCAGGTGACATAAAGGAGTTAAGATACCTAATCATAGATGTTCAAATAAATCTCCTTAATAAGTACTATGAGATGGCTAAAGAGATAAAGGATATTAAGAAGACACTGGGTGAGGACAAAGAATACTTTGAAAGCATACATAGAAAAATGTCAGATCTTATGGGAATGAAAGTCACAATAAATGAAACTAAAAATATACTGGAGGCGCTTAACAGCAGATTCAAGGAGGCAAAAGAAAGGATCAGTGAGCATGAAGACATGACCTCCGAAAGTAAACATACAAAAGAACAGATGAGGAAAAAAATGGTGAAAAAAATGAACAGGGTTTCAGGAAACTAAATGACAGCAAGAGACATGCAAATATATGTGCCATGGATGTCCCAGAAGGAAAGAGAAGGGAAAGGGGGCAGAAGGAATATTTGAAGACACAATGGTAGAAAATTTCCCAACTCTATTGAAGGACATAGATATCCACGTCCAAGAAGCACAACATACTCCCATCCAAATAATCTGAATAGACCAACTCCAAGACACATAGTAATCAGAATGTCAAATGCCAAAGACAAAGAGAAAATTCTGAGAGCAGCAAGAGAAAAGTGATGCATAACATGTAAGGGATACCCAATAAGATTAAGTGATGACTCCTCATCAGAAACCATGGAGGCAAGAAGACAGCAGTATGATACATTTAATATACCGCAAGAGAAAACCTGCCAAGAATCTTATATCCAGCAAGATTGTCTCTCAAAAATGAAGGTTAGTTTAGAATATTCAGAGATAAACAGAAACAGAGAGTTTATAATAAACAGACTGGCCTTGCAGGAAATACAAAAGGGAGTGCTATGGCCTGAAAAACAAAAAGGAGAAAGAGGCTTGGAAGAGAGTCTAAAAATGAAGATTGTATCAATAACAGTAACTAAAAGCGTCAAAGGAGTGGTGAAAATAAAATATGAAATATAAAACCTGAAGGTTAAAATGGGTGAAATAAGAAGTGTCTTTACAATAATAACATTGAATGTTAATGGATTAAACTCCCCAATCAAAAGACACAGACTAACAGAATGGATAAGAAAATATGAGCCAACTGTATGCTGTCTGCAAGAGACTCATCTTAGACCCAAGGATACCAATAGATTAAAAGTGAAAGGTTGGGAAAAGCCAGATAAAGATATTACAAAAAAAGAAAATTACAGACTCATTTCTTTAATGAATACAGATACAAAAATCCTCAATAAAATACTTGCTAATCGAATCCAACAACACATTAAAAGAATTATTCATCATGATGAGTTGGGTTTTATACCAGGCATGGAAGGGTGGTTCAACACAAGAAAATCAATCTGCATAATACTCCACATTAATAAATCAAAGAAGAAAAATCACATGATTTTATTGATTGACACAGAAAAGCCATTTGACAAAATACAAGATCTTTTCTTGTTAAAAATACTACAAAAGATACGAATTGAAAGAAACTTTCTCAATATGATAAAGGCCATATATGAAAAACCCACAGCTAACATTGTACTCAATGGTGAAAGACTGAAAGCTTTCCTGTTGAGATCAGGAACAAGGCAACAATGCCCACTGTCACCACTATTGTTCAACATGGTGCTAGAGGTTCCACCTGGAGCAATCAGGCAAGAAAAAGAAATAAAGGGCATCCAAATCAGAAAGGAAGAAGTAAAACTTTCAATATTCACAGATGATATGATCCTATATCTAGAAAATCCCAAAAAATCAACAACAAAGCTGCTAGAGCTAATAATTGATTTCAATAGACTGTCAGGATACAAGATCAATATGCAAAACTCAGTGGTGTTTCTATGCAATTATAATGTGCAATCTGAGGACAAAGTCAGGAAAAAAGTCCCATTTACAATAGCAACTAAAAGAATCAAATATTTAGGAATAAACTTAAAAGGGAATGAAACAAGACCTAAATAATTGGGATAACATTCCATGCTCATGGATTGGAAGACTAAATATCATTAAGAAATCAATTCTACCCAATTTGATATATAGATGCAATGCAATCCCAATAAAAATTCCACCAGGATTTTTTAAACAAATGGAGGGCCAGCTCGATAGCCCAGTGGATAGGGCGCTGGCATACCACATGGGAGGCCCTGGGTTCGATTCCCGGGGACCTCTCCTAGCGGGCAGACCGCCTTGAGAATGGCAAGCTGCCATGGGCAGGCCGGAGCCGCCGTGGGCAGGGCAAGAAGCTGCCACGGACAGGGCAAGAG
>PVKH010022427.1:0-14101 GCA_004027955.1 Chaetophractus vellerosus
CTATATAAGCATAGTATCCATAAAAATTTATATTTTTAAAATTGTTTCATCCCAAATATGATAACAGTGCATTTCGACAGTAGCAAGTAAATTAACTAGAAAATTGGACAGGTCATAATTAAAATCCATGAACAAAGACTCCCTTGGTTTTTAGACAGAAAACAAAATAAGAAAACCCCAACTCTGGAGAAAAAATGCAGATGCTTATAATGGTGTTAATGATGAAAAAGAGTGTTCCAGGACAATTATACAGGAAAAACCGACAGTAACTGAATGCCTTCTCTGTATCAAGCATTTCTATATTTGATGGCATGGTTAACCTTCCCAACAACATTTTCTTGGGTGATTATATAATTATTGTCCAAATGAAGATACCTTTTTAAGTACTAAAATGTTAAACCTGGTATGATATTGGGAAAAAAAAGAAGTAAACCAGAACAGTCTTATGGAAAGCAGAACCTATAATCAACCATATTACCCAACTTCTTCATTATAGGAAATCCACCATCAGATATTTGTTCAATAACCAGGCTTCCCAACATGCCAGAGATACCCGAGTTTCCCTCATCAGAGTTCACTCATTTTGGCTTGTGCTTCATTTCTATGCCAAGTGATGGGAGCAATGTTATATCCTAACCATCCAGGCCCAAGGAATGAAAACAGAAAACAGAATCTACATCTTGATGCCTCTTTCCTCTTGTATTGATGTATTTTCTCCTAAAGCATATAGGAATTCCTACTCCAGCTCTCTTCCTTCCTACACACATCAGGTGACTGTCTCTTTGCTTTTCTATTTCAACCTGGACACTAAAAGATGGAGCTATCTTTACTCACCCATCTTAATCTTTATATCTACTATCATTACTTCATCTGAGGCCAACTCCTCTTTCTCTGCTTCCTTTGTATCATGGCCAATGATTCCTCTTCTTCCCAGAAGGCACCTCATCACAATTTTTATTTTGCTTATTTTTTCTAGTTTATAACTGCTGATAGTGACACAAGAACTAAAGTAACTCGTGCACCCTTTGCAAAGAGGTTGAACTCGCTCCCTGTAGAACTAAGGACTTTGACATTCAAAAATGGACTTCCAAGAAGCTAATGTAGCTAAATTAGACGCTGTGCCTAATTTTGTACTTGTAATTTTGTATTTCTTTTCTTAAAATGTACTCCTGATATTGAGAAATAGTAGGTGGACTCTTTAAACCTGGATCAGGCCTTGGTTAAAATTTGTAGGTTAGGATAGACAAAGATTCAAGAGCTTAAGTAAAATGGCCATAATAGGCAGAACCAAGGTTTGTTTGATTTTTTAATAATATTTTTTACAAAGTGAGGTTTAATTTGCATGCAATAAAATGAATAGATTTTAAATGTAGTTTGATAAAATTTGACAACTGTATACATCTGTATAACCACTATCACAGTCAAGGAAGTTATCAAACATTTCTATCACCCAGGTTTCCTTCTTCTCTTTTCCGACCAGTCCCTTCTTTCCACAGAGGCAACCACTGTTCAAATTTGCATCACATTAATTTAGATTTGCCTCTTCTCAAACTCTATTTAAATGAAATCATAGCGTATCTATTCTTTTGTGCCTGTACCCTTTTGTGTCTGTTTATTTTCATTAGGCCTGATGCTTTGAAGATTCTTTGTTTTATGTATCAGTAGTTCATTCCTTTTTATTGCTGAGTAGTAGTCCATCATATAAATATACCACATGAGTTGTTTATCCATTCACCTGCTGGGACATTTGGGTTGTTTCCAGTTTAGAATATTACGAGTAAAACTGCTATGAATATTCTTGAACAACTCTCTTTATAGACATGTCTTCATTATTGGGGGAGGGGGGATACCTAAATGTGGTTGCTAAATCTTTTGCTAAATGTATATTTAACCTTTTAAGAAAAATCTGCTAAAAAGTTTTCCAAGTGGTGGTACTACTCACAAAGAGTTCTAGTTGTCCCACATCCTTGTCAACACTTCGTTTAGTCAGTCATTTAAATCTGAGTCATTCTAGTGGGCATGTGTTGTAATTTGTGATTTTAATGGGCATTTCCCCAGTGACTAATTATGTTGAGAATCTTTTTATGTAATTAAACATATTTGAAGTATCTTCAAATATTTTGACATTTTAATTGCGTGTTTTCCTATTATTGAGTTACAGTTCTTTATGTATTTTGGTTACAAATCCTTTGTCAGATATGTTTTTATGAATATTTTCTCCTATTTGTGGCTTGCCATTTGATTTCTTCAATAGTGTCTTCTCATGAACAGAAATTCTTAATTTTGATGCAGTCCAGTTTATAAATGCTTAAGGTTAATGCATTTTGAGTCCTGTCTAAGAAATCTTTGTTAACCTCGGGGTATGAACGTATTCTCATGGGTTTTATTTTCCTAAATGTTTTTATAGTTTTAGCTTTTGTATTTAGGTGTAAGATCCATCTCAAAATAATTTTTTTCATGGTGTGAGGTAGGAGGGAGATTTATTTTATTCCAAATGAATATCCAATTTTTCTAGCAATATTTGCTGAAAAGCTTATCGTTTTCCATTGAATTAACTATTGGCACCTTTTATCAAAATCAGTTGACCATGTATCTTATAGTTCTATTTCTGGACTCTCTATTCTGTTCACCTCCATTGATCTATTTGACTATCCAGGCAACACTATTTTGGCTTTATTCCAAGTCCTGAGATCTGGTAAATCAGAAGCATTCATTTCCAACTTTATGCTTCTTTATGAGATGTTTTGGCTGTTTTAGGTGATTTGCATTTGTAAATAAATTTTAGACTGTTATTTTTCACACAAAAGTATGCTGGGATTTTGATGGATAGTACACTGAGTTTATAGATGAATTTAGGAAAGATGAATACCTTAATCTTTCAATTCATAAACATGGTATGTCCATTTATTGAGGTTTTATCTTTGCACATTTTTTGTTAAATTTATTTTTAAACTATTTTTTTAGTCTACAGTAAAGTGATGTTTTTATTTAAGTTTAATTTTCATTTTTTTTTAAAGATTTATTTTTTATTTATTACATATCCCCTCCTTTTGGCTTGTTGCTGTGTTCATTTTTTTGCATTCTTCTGTGTCTGCTTGTCTCCCCCTGCTGTGGCAACCTGCCGAGTGAGCTCACCGCGCAGCAGCCTGCCTGCTCGCAAGGGCTTGCCCTAAGTTAAATTTTCTAATGTTTATTTCTAGTGTGTACATATATAATTATTTACTGATCTTGTGACCTATTATAGTTTAGTAGTTTTTTTTTTCAGGTTCCTTAGGGTTTTCTATATAAGCAACTATTTTGATTGTGAATTGAGTTTCATTTCTTTAAAATCTTTATACATTTAATTTTTTTTCTTCTCCTATTGGACCACCAGTATAATATTGGGAAGGGGAGATGGAGCAGAAATCTTTCCTTGCTCCTGATCTTTGGGAAGAAAAATATTCATTACTTTACCATTAAGTTTTCTGTGATCTGCAGATGTATTTATAGATGCTTTTGATCAGGCTATGTTTTTAATCATAAATACTTGTAGTCAATAATAATTCTGTATCTATTAAAATAATTAGATGACTTTCATCCTTTATTTTGTTAGTGGTGTCAATTACTTGATTGATTTTCAGAATTTAAATCAACTTTGCCTTCTTTGGATAAACTAACGTGAATAAGTCAGCCATGATGTATTAGTTTTTAAACATATATTAGCTGATTTGATTTGCTAATTTTTTTTTGTTTCTTTTTTTTAATATATATATATCCCCCCCTTTCTGCTTGTTCTTGCTGTGTTGATTTTTGCATTCTTCTGTGTCTGCTTGTTTCCCCCCCGTTGCGGCGACCCGCTGAGTCAGCTCACCGCTCGGTGGCCTGCCTGCTCGTGGACGGGCAGCTTGTCCTCACGGGTGGCTTGACCTCCCTGCGGGGGCTTGCTCTGCCCATGGCGGCTTTGCCCTGCCCGCAGCAGCTTGCCTTCTCAAGGCGGTCTGCCCGCTCAAGGAGGCCCCGGGAACCGAACCCGGGGCCTCCCATGTGGTAAACCGGCGCCCTATCAATTGAGCTACAGCTGGCCCCCGATTTGCTAATGTTTTTTCAAAATTTGTATTTATGTTTATGGGTCATATTGATCTGGAATTTTCTTTTCTTCTAATGCTCTTGTCAGTTTTGATATCATGGATGTACTGGCCTCATACAACAAGTGATGGAGTCGTCTCTCTTCCTCCATTTTCTGAGAAAGTTTAAGATTGTTATAATTTCTTTCCTAAGTGCCTGAGAGTATTCACCAATGAAGTCATCTGGGTCTGAAGTTTACTTTGTGGAAAGTTTTTAAATTATAAACTATATTTAAATAGATATAGTACATACTTATTTCTTCTCGAGTCTGTTTTGATAAATTGCATTTTTCAAATAATTTGTTCCATTTAATCTAAGTTGTCAATGTTTTTGGCAAAAGTTGTTCATATTATTCAAATATTCCATTATTATCTGTTTAATATTGAAAGAATTGGCAATGCTGCCCCTGTTCATTCCTTATATTGATGATTTGTGTTTTCTCTCTTTTTTTTTCTTTCTTACTCCAGCTAGGTGTTAATAAGGACGTTTTGGCTTTGTTGACTTTCTCTATTATTTGTTTTCTATTTCATTTACGCTTTTGTATTTATTATCTCCTTCCATCTACTTACCTTGGATTTATTTTTCTTGCTTTTTATAATGGAAGATTTAATCACTGATTTTCAAATTTTCTTCTCTAATAAAGCATTGAAGATAAATACTACTTTAAATACTGCTTTAGCCACATCTCCCAAATTTTGATTTGTTGTATTTTCATTATGATTTTGACTGAAATATTTTGATTTTTTTGTGATTTTTTTTCATGCATGGATTATTTAGATGTGTTGCTAAATTTCCAAATATTTTCTAGAAAGTTTTCTGTTATTGATTTCTAATTTAATTCCCATGTGATCAGAGAACATATTCTGTATGTCTCAATCTTTTGACATTTATTGAGGTCTTTTGCATCCCAGTATATGATTAATCTATGTGAATGTTCCATGTATATATATAAGGAGAATGTATATTCTATTTTTGAGTACAGTACTGCATAAATTTTAATTAGATAAAATTAGTTGACACTGTTATTCAAATCCTCTGTATCTTTGCTGATTCTTTTGTCTACTTTTCCATGAATTTATGAGAGTTATATTAAAATCTTGAACTAAGACACTGAATTTGTTTAGGCTCACTTTAATTCTATCAACTTTTGCTTCATGTATGCACACATAAATTGACCCTTTTATCTTTATCAAATTACTTTCTTTATCTCTGCTAATATGCCTCATCTTGAAGCCTAGGTGACCTGATATTAATGAATCTACATCACCTTTTGTATGTTTAGTGTTTGCGTGGTACAATTTCTCCATCTTTTAACTTGCAAATCAATCTTTGTGTTTATTTTTAAAATGCATCATTTATAGTCATAGTAGAGTCTTGCTTTCTTTTATCCACACTGACTCTCTTCCTTTTAATTGGAATTTTTAGTTAATAATTATTAATATAAGGACTATCATTTTGTATGTGTTTTCCTTTGCTCTCTGTTATGTTCCTCATCGCCGCTCTTTTGGGTTATCATTTCCATTGGATTCCTATTATTTACTTATTTCCAGTGGGATTTTAAACACTCAGGTTACAGAACAATTCATTTACTTTTTTTCATCTAGTATTTGCATAGGTTCATTTTTCCCCCTAAAATTAAATAGTCTTTATTGCTAAAAGTCAGTTGACAGTTTTGAGAGAAAAATTTCACCATTACAACCAAATGGCTTAAAGCTTGGCCCACGTATTTTAGAACTGCTGCTACTTACATAACTATTTAGGCATTATTTGGGGTATAACAACAGACAGGAGATCTTACTGTTAAACGAGAAAACGGTTAACAAGACAAAATATTTTATTTTTTATTTTTTATTTTTTTAAAGATTTATTTATTTTATTACATATCTCCCCTTCCCCCCTGCTGCGGGGACGCGCCGAGACTGGTCACTGTGCAGGCGCGGCTTTCCCCGCTTGTGGGCGGCTTCTGCGTCTGTTCACGGCCAGCTCTCAGTTCGCGGGTGGCTGGCTGCGCTCCATCCGTGGGCAACCTGCCCTGCCCTTGGCGGCTTTTGCCTGTCCGTGGCAGCTTTTTGCCCTGCCCACGGTGGCTCTGGCCCACCCATGGCGGCTTGCCATTCTCAAGGCGGTCTGCCCGCTAGGAGAGGTCCCCGGGAACCGAACCCGGGGCCTCCCATGTGGTATGCCGGCGCTCTATCCACTGGGCTATCGAGCCGGCCCCCAAGACAAAATATTTTAAAGAAGAATTTTCAAACCTTTGTAATGTGATTTAACGTAGCTACTGTTATGTAATTGTACATGTTGCTTAGGTTCAACTTTCTTCAGTGAGCAAGAATAAAAGGGATCAAAGAGACTTTCAAACAACTGTCATCTCTAGATTAATAGAGATTGATTGAAGAGACTGTCGAATAATTGTCACCTCTTGTTGGGTTTCCATCAACATTTTTTTTTTTTTTGTTACAACATAGCCATTTCTTTTACAAGTTCACTTTGTGCCTCAGTAAGAAGATTTTCCTGATTCAGTCTCTGGATCTGAATAATTCTAGATTGTTGAAAAATCTTTTGTTGTTGTTGAAACATATCATTTGTTTTTCTTCTTGTTCTCCAACTTTCTGCACATCTATATCCCACTGCTGAAACAAAGTAAGAAAAATGCTGAGAATATTCATAATTAAGATTCTCCCTTTGCTCTTACTGTGTTTTCCAAACATGCTCAATTTTCTGGTTACTGGCATTGAGCAAAACACTGATATTCATTTCAAATCTTTTCCCCTTTGCAAGAAGACACTTTTTAATTTAATCGCCCAATCTTTCCAACATTTTCTGGACTTCACCCCTACATCTCCCTCAACTATTCTTGCAGATGGTCTTTTTTTCCCCCATGCTTATCAAATATTGGAGTCTATCCTTCCCTGGCATCCTTCTGTGCACAAATCAGATCTTCTTTATCTTTTTTCCTCATGTCAGGTGCTCTTGTAACCTCCTCCTCCCTGGCTGGCTTCCTCAAAGGCTTTCTTCCAGGGGGCACCGTCGTGAGATGCTTTCTCTTTGAGGTGGCTGCTTGTTTCTTTCAAGCACGATGCTCACCTTTTATAGGTTCGGGTTTAATATTTAGATCTCATCCATTTGAAGTTTATCTAGTATGTAGTATAGGGAATGGCTCTAATGTCATCTTTTTCTAAATGGCTGTACAATTGTTGCAACAAAATTATTAAGAGTGTATCTTTGCCTCAGTGTTCAGCGATGCCACCATTATAATGTGGTAGATTTCTGTAGATAGTTGAGTCTATTTCAAGCCTTTCTATTCTGTTCCATTGATTTGCCTATTTGTTTGGTATAGTATCCACACATTTTTAAGTTTAGAGGCTTTGAGGTATGTTTAAATATCAGGCAGGGCTAGATTTCCCTTAGCTCTTCCTTTTCTGTTTTCCTAGCTGCTCTTGCATATTTATTTTTCCGTATGAACTTGATATTATCTTATCTAGTTCCTGAAAAAAATATTTTTATTGGGATCATATTAAATTTATAAATTTCATATCAATAATAAAAGGTGTTTTCCATTTATGTAAATCTACATTTGTATTTTTAGGAGTACTTAAATAATTTTCTTCTTAGAGATTATGAGCATTTCTAGTTAAATTCATTTCTGAGTATCTTTATTGTTATTGTAAATAGTTTTGCCTCCATTTTACCTCTCAACTTCATTTATTATATGAGAACTATTTTGATTGATTGTGCATGCTAGTTTTATATCCTGTTACCTTGTCTAATTTTTTACCATTTGATTTTCTAGGCATTTTCAGATATCATGTTATCTGAAAATAGAGGTAGTTTTACTTTTTCTTTTCTCATGTCTAATGGCATTGGTAATTCCTCCAGTACCATATAAAATACTATTGGAGGTAGTGGATATTGGGCATCCATGTCTTGTTCCTGGTCTTACTAGGAACTCCTATGGTGTTTCCCTATGAAGTAAGATGCTGACTGAGGTAGATGTGTGTGTGTCTTCATTCATTCATTTATTCATTCATTCAGGTTAAGGTAATATCCATACATCCCACTTTATCAGGAGTTTTTGTTATAAAGTAGTGTAGAATTTTCTCAAAGACTTTTTCACAGCCAATTAAATTTTTTGCTTCAGATAATGCTTTTACCAGTTCTAGGATTTCCATTTCTTTCTTTCAAGTTTTGAGTCTATATGTCTCCTGGAATCTCCATCTCTTTATACATAAAATCTTTATTGTCTTTGTAGTTTGCTTAATTATATATACATTTCAATTGTCTTCTAATTCTAAAATCTGCCCTGTCATTTTTCTGTTGATTTTTCTCATGACCATGAGTCATATTTTCATGTAACTTTGCTAGTATCCTGGAGATTATACATGATACACTGAGGAAACCCTGTACTCTGTCATTTCACTTTTAAGAGTGTTGAGTGTTCAGGCAGGCAGTTAAATCACTGGCAGAGGCATCTTGATCTTGTGGATGCCTGTTTTCATATTTTGAGCGGTTCTATTTCATATTTGCTCCTAGGTAAATCTCCTCACCATGGGATATGATTTTTACCCCTAAGGTATGGTTCTACTGAGGCTTCAGTGGAAAGGCTGAGAAGATTACCAAGTCCTTTTGATTTTATCAGCAGCTCCTGAAGTCTCTGGTCAGGTGTTTCAGGCTTCCATGCATGGTTTCACCCTGAAGTATTTGGAGCCTTGCCTTAAACATGTGCAGTTGGGAATCATCCAGATGTTTTGAGGGAATTTATTATACAGATTTTAGGACTCCCTGCATTCAGGGAGTTTTCCCTTTGATTTATAGTTTCTCTGATAACCCCAGACCTGCCATCTGACTCCACAGTGCATTAAGATTGCAATTTCCGGCTTGAGTTCTAGTGTTTGCTCCAGGAAGAATGGATGGTGCTCCCAGAGGAACTGCCGTATAAATGTGGATCTCACCCAAAGTGATTTCCTTCTTTCAAGGGATGGAGCCTTTCCAGTTCCTGTCTACTTTTGATCACTCTCCAATGCCTTCAAACACATTTAAAAAATATTTTTTCCTGGAGTTTTAAAATTGTTTTTGGCAAGAAGGTTAGTCTGATACATGATACATGCTACTCTACAATTACTTGAATCCAGAAGTCCAGAGCCAAGATTTAATTCCAGTGAAATTGATTCCAAATTGTATGCCATTCCATTATACAACACTGCTCTGCCTACTACAGTTGGCACCTCCAGGTTTGAAGAATGAGTCTTACTTTTTTTAAATTATCATTCAATGTTAAGTTACTAAAAGATACATGGTAAATATTTTGGAGAAATGTTAAAAAAAAAAAAACCAAAAACAACTAAGCTTGTCTTGAACAGATTGATAGTTTGGAGCAACAACAACTTTGAAAATTTTCTCCTAGACTGCTCAGTCTCACTTAACTCATGATAATTTTTCTGACTTTGGTGAACTGCTTTCATACTGTATATATCCAGCAACTGAAGACAAAGAATACGGTATCTTCTTACTTTGAAAAAACTTAAGTGTATTTAGTATTGAAGTCTAAAACTCGTTTCTCAAGTTTAGATTTACTTAATAGACATCCTTTATATTTGTATAAATTTTGAAGATTTGAGAATTATATGGTAAATGTATAGGAAAGAACTCATAAAAAACGAAGTTATTTTTCTTTAAAAAATTTCCAGGGGAAACATAACAAACTAAGTTATGATTTCTTTCTCATATTATTTCAAATGGAAACATGGTGAATTTAATTTAGATAATTGTCTTCAGAGTTATTTCATATCAGTGGTGAGGAGATACTTTTATAGGTAGCCTCATCAAAGTATAATGTGTTCAGTATGAGTCATATAATAGGAAGATTATAAATGTACATCCTATTTTAAGAGTAGTATATGCAAATTTTACTTCTAGTTAAGTTTAAGGCTGGCTGCTCTCCTTATGAAGCGTTATTTCCTTAACATTGGTTTTGTTTAAGTGGCCTTATATATTTAAATAAAATGTAATCTAAAAGGGCCTAGGTTACTGCAATCTGTAATAATAAGTCTATGCCTAAATAGCAAATATTACTAAGGAGTGGTGCTCACCCCAGGTCCCCAGTGAGCCATGGCCATGTCTCCCTGTCTGCAGACTTGTTAATCTATGTTCAGGTCATTTAAATTGATTATAATTGCTTTTGTTCATAACTTTTTGGTTATCAGTGTTCTAGTAAAGTCCCGTTCATTTCAGCCCCTTATGGCAGTTAAACTTTAAGTGGTGATTGCCTTTTGTAATGTAGAGCACAAATCTATCATATATTATCACTAATAATTGATATTGCATCCATTGATCTTTTAAGGAGCTCAGTGTGTGTGTGTATAGCATAAGCACTAATAATGCAGTGAAAAGTTAGACATAATAAGATGGATAGAAGAAAATAACATAGTAATTAGAGAATTAGCTGCTGGGGGCTTGAGCCAGCACTGTTTTTGCAGAAGTATAAAGGAAGTAATATTTAAAATAATTAAATTAATGAATTAAATAATATCTAATAAGATTTGGTAACTGAATGAGAATGGCTGTGCTGGAGTGGAGCAAGAAGAGGCAATTTGGGGAGAAAGATGGTTGAATATGAGAAGTAGGATAGCTAAGAGGAAATAAATTTGAAAATAAAGGATTCCAGTTTAGGTATGTGGCCAGAGATAGAAATGCATATTTGAGATTTATTCTAATAGAAGTAATAAATGAAATATTGAGAATGTGTAAAAGGGGATTAGCCATCATCTGTAATAGAGCAGATGATGTTATGGTAATTCTATGGTGCAAATTTATAGAAACATTTTGTCTGAAAATCTTTTTGTATGATTTATATCCCCGATAACATTTCTGTATTAGAAATCAGCCTCTTTTTCCTAGCAGTTTGCAGCTCATGTATATTAATCATGATACAGTCTTTCAAATATAAAAATGGGAAAAAAAATCCCTTGGATTGACTTTGCTCCTTGTTTATTACCATTTGGTAGAAACATATGAGCAAAACATTAAGCAGATTTCTTATTAGGCCTTTGATTCAAGGTTTCCCTGGAAAATTGCTCAGTTATGATTATTTTTCTCTAATTTTGTTACTGACCATCTACTACTTGGAACAGGAACTTCTTACCTTTTAATGTTGGCATGTTATCCTCTAGGACTAGAAGAAAAAACAGTTTTGTTTTTGCTATTTTATTTTAGAGAAACTTCTTCCTCATTCCACATGGTTATTAGTATCTATTCACTTTTTGTTCATCATTTCTGGCATTTGCCTGGTTAATATACCAGTGAGTAATGGAAATTTGCAACGCACTTTAGCCCTCAGATGTGTTATTGTCTTCTGTGTTATATATTTATCTAATAAATGAATTGGTTGTCAAGTTCAAAGATCAGGAGATTTCACCTAACACAAATCTGGATTTCTAGCTTCATTCGAAAAAATGGAAAAGCTGGGAACTATCTGTATTTGTTATTTATTGCTTTGTGGCTTAAAACAGCAATATTTATTATCTCAAAGTTTCTGTGGGTCAGGAATCCAGGGGCAGTTTGGCTGAGTCCCCTGGCATAGGGTCCCTCCCTAGGCTGGGGCTACAGTCATCTTGAAGCTTGCCTAGAAAAGGATCTGCCAGTCTTATTGGTTCCTTGCCATGTGGGCCTTTCCATGCATCAGATCTTGACAAGGCAGGCAGAGCAAAAGTGAAATGAGCCAGAGAGAGTGCTAGAAAGACTGAAGACACAGGCTTTTGTTACCTAATCTCAGAAATGATATCCTGCTGCTTTTGCTATGTTTTTTTCATTGGAAGCAAATCACTAGGTCCAGCCCACACTCCAGGGTAAGGAATACCCCAAGGGCGTGGATGCCATCGGGTGCCGTTTTAGAAATTTCTACCATTCTGAGATTCACAGCACAACAATTTGTTAGAGTTGCGTTCTGATTGGCTCCCTATAAGCAAGGCACGGACTGTTTGGTTCACAGCCGACAGCATCGGGTTCCTTTAACCTATTTGTCTTCTCTGCTAGGATTTTACTTGCTACTGAAATTGTGGTCCCTGTTTAGTGTCGTTGTCACTATCTTTTCATAGAAATATTTGTTCCACAATTCCAAATTCTTCCTTTTTCTTCCAAACCAACCACATGGAGTCAGTTTTAGACTTGGAAGGGACCAGATTTAATATGGACCAGCTATTTAATATACTGTTTGGTTTTCACAAGATCTCTAGGGATTTTCCAAATTTTGATTCCATTTTTATTAACAAAGATATTTCAATCATTTAGCAACTGTAAAAGGCAATTTACTAGAATAAATGTCACACATAGAAACCAACAAAACTTAATTTGCTTTTTTCTGGGTAAAACTTCCACTTTGCGCATGCATTTAAAATTCTTCTGTGTTGCTAATTAGAAGCGTATGGCACTGCATTGGTGATTTTAAAGAATTTACCGCTGTGCTTGTTTGGTCCTATAAAATCGTACATGACTGCCCAGGAGTATGAAGCCAGGTCTTCATGAAATTATGCAACTAAAATGAAATATATAAGTATATTGATGATAAGGAGGATATAGCACTGCAAACTTCATTTATATCTCCTAATTTCACATTCTTTAGTTCATCAGAACAGAATGTATTCTCATTGACTTTAGAATAATTAATGTTTAAAAATGTGAACTTATTTAATAAAATGCCACGTTTAGCTCAATTGGGCAACTGTGTAAGATTCCACTTGAGCAAAGGTTTTCACTGCTAAAATACAAAAGCAAATAACAACATTGAAGACCACTGCTCTAGACTGATTTTACTTTGGGTTTGATCAAGAGACTTTAGCAAAACACATCTCAGGTAAAATCTAACCCAAATCATAAAACAACCAGTTAGAATAAAAGCTTGCTTTTCCATAATATCTACAAATAATATTTAAAATAAAAACTGAGATGCAATAAGATGCTGAAGTATGCTTTTTAATCATCCAAGATTTTAATGTGCCTAGTATAGTTCTCATGTTAGAGGTTATCAGTTATCCAGGTGTCCTGATTGTGCTAATGGGCCACTATATTTAGTAAACCAGAGTTTTCTATTCCTTGACTATACTGTTCTATAGAGAGTTTATTTTCTAAGCACTGTGCCTGCACAATTACATGGGTAAATATTAGTTTATTTACCATGATTTTCAATATTTTATGATGTGACTTAAATGATAAGAAATATAGAATGCAAGCTTAGTATCTACAGGGGTTCTTTTTGTTGGATATTTTCATCTGTAGAATTTAGTAGAGAATTGTGGCAGCTATGTGCAGTTCCTATGTTAGCAAATAAATATTTTTTAGTCATATTTACTATAAGACTGCCTTACAACCTAGATCAACTTGAAGTGTATTTATTATTTATGAGACAAAATAAATAATGTAGGTAGTTTTTAATCAGAACGTTCACAAAATTCTTTGTATATTTTTAAATGCTGATATGTTAAGAGTTCACAGTCTAACATTTTGGATGTAAGAGTTTCTTTTGTATAATATTGGTTTTTACATTGAATTTTATAAATTCATCTGAAATTTTGCCAGATTTAGGATAAATTATACCTAATTTACTGAGGTATAAATAACACACATTTAGGGTTATTTTCAAAGTAGTCTTCCAAATAATTTACTAATATGCTGTAATATTAAAGTATATGAAATTAAACAAATTACTTTGGAATTCTAAATTGTCCTCTTAATTCTAGAGGTGAAAAACTGAGATCCAGGAGTTTAAGCAACTTTCCTAATAATGGTATACAAAGACTTTTCCTAATTCGTAGGTAAGTCCCTTAAGAAAAGTGGACACTTGTCTAGGTCAGGTCATTACTCTAGTAACTCCAGCCCACCTGGGGCCATGGAAACCCAATCAGGAAAGACTGGCTCTGTCTGACTGTAGGAATTTTTGTAGTCTCTTGCTCCCATTATCTGCTTGAATCCTCCTCACTGTCATCAGGTATTTCTGGTTCGTATCCTG
>PVKH010022428.1:0-14102 GCA_004027955.1 Chaetophractus vellerosus
CAAACAAGATCTAGATTTCCATAAGCTCAATAATCAAATTCATTCCATAGATAACCAAAGCAAAAACTGACCACCTTGCATTTCTAAGAGTCACATGAAGACTCTCCCACAACTTATTACGGAATTTTTTGGTGGTGGTTATTGTTGTTACTGTTGTTTCCAAGAAACTGTAATATGTATGTGAAATGAAGTGCTACAGGAGTTTCAAAGAAA
This sequence comes from Chaetophractus vellerosus, assembly GCA_004027955.1. Classification (NCBI taxonomy): domain Eukaryota; kingdom Metazoa; phylum Chordata; class Mammalia; order Cingulata; family Chlamyphoridae; genus Chaetophractus; species Chaetophractus vellerosus. Next base: position 214 of record PVKH010022428.1, read on the forward strand.
GGAAAGGTCACATCCAATTGTAGACTAGCAGCATTAAGTAGGAATAAAGATGTTATTTTAGGGTAGACAAAATTTTAACAAAGAGAAAAAAGGTATCCTAAGAGAGGCAATTCCTCTTTAGTTAGATTAAGGTGTATGTAAACAGGTAGGAAAAGCCTGGAAAGAAAATTGGTGGCAATTTCTCATAGGCCTTGAACGTTGAGGTGATATGTAAGGCAACAGTGATTATGTTGAACTGAACCTGGACCTGAAATGTTAGCACCAGGTAACCGGGTAAGTATCCCAGGGACACAATTCTGGAAATTCTGGGGAAGAGATGCAAGCTTTGCCTATGCCTGCTCTCCTTTACACGTCCCTCAACAGCTTCACACTAAAAAGGAAAATAGGCCTACCCCTCTTCTACTACTGCCTTTGCATTTAAATCTTCTGTACTCTCAGGAGAATTTTGATATTGATACCACCCCAGATGTTAGGTAATTTTAATGGTCCTCTGAATTCCAATTTTACAAATGAACATAATAGCTACCAGTGCAGTCGAATCACTCTTAATCTTCCACCTCAAAGGCAAAGCCTTGAATAGTCACATCCTAATAAACACGCACATGCCCTTACTGCAGATCTTTAGCTTATACCACATCTCTTAAAGTCTTCCTCTCTGCAATCCATCACTACACAAAGGAAACAAGGACATAGTTCAATCCCTTCCCATGCACATAGCAGTAATTCCACATCATTCTTAATTCTGTTTTAAAAGACCTTTTCTTCAAATACAAAGGCCATGCTATTGACCCACCATCAGTGGATCATGTGCATTAAGTGGGCTTTCTGGGAGTGGGGCTGTGGAATCCTTTCACACTCCATTACCTAGTGCCATTTGTAAAAATCCCTCATCTACACAGCACACAACCTGAGATGAAGTAAAAGTGGGGAGAAATATTCCTCTAAATTTATAGAGGGAGGTAAATACGCTACTTTGTGTAACTGTTAAGTTCTGGTCACTTGTAGAGTCATTGGGATATTTTAAATGCCATGGAAGTAACTTTTAATAATAATTAGTGGATATTAAACCATGTTTGACTTCTTTTTAAAAAGAGAACTGTAAACTGATTTTAATCCTGCAGGCTCTATTTGTATCAGAGGTCAGCAACCTTGTGGGTGTGGTGTGCCAAACTGCCAATTCCTGTTTCTGGCAAGCTAGGGAGAAAGCAGGCAGAAGCCCAGAATAGGCACCTCCAAAATATCCGTGATGCACAGATATGTGAGGCCTTCCTGACAAATCTATTTCAAATTGAACTTTTGACAGGTATATCCCCTTTTCATGTTTCATTTTTCTGTTTAACACTTATCACTATCCAATACACTATATGTTATTTTCTATCTACCACCCCCACTAGAATGCAAGCTCCAAGAGGGCAGAGGATTCTGTCTGTTTTATATCTTCATTGCCTAAAACAATGTGTGGCATGTAGCAGGAGTTCAGTAAATACTTGGAAAGAAAGGAGGAAGAGGAGGGGACAGAAGGACGGAGGGAGGGAAAACAGAAGGAAGGAAAGGAAGGGAGAAAGGGAAGGAGGGGCGAAAATAACCCATATAAAGATCCTATAGGACCTACTTATCTGCATTTCATACCTTACTCTGTTATTTTAATTAACAACCACCCTCTTCCTTAAAACCTCCCTGAGACCAACCACTTAAGAAATGGATGTTTTTCGAGATAAAAAGGCAATGGAAAGGCAGAGGTGATATTCCACCATTTGGGAGTAATTCAATTAGAAGAAAGCTTTCGGCAGAGAAAGAAAAAGTGGAGGCCTATGCGGCTGACCAGCGATCAGGTGCTCACCTACCTCAGTGCCCTCCTTCTCAGAGGTTAGGGCTCTTCTGGGCCTTGGCCTTGTAGGATGTCAGAAATCCATGAACAGTTCTACCAAACGGAACTAAACTTATAATCATTACATGGAAATGCCTATCATCCGGCTCAACTTTTGAAAGGTGTTCTCGTATTTTCACAGAGCTTACAAAGAAAGGGTCTAAAAAATGGGTTCACCTTTAAATCGGGAAAAAATGGCAATGCAACCATCCTCTTCCTTTTACTCTAAAATCCATCCCCCTGAATCCTGACAACCTACATGCAAAATTAAACCTCGTAAAACAACAAAAATGTTGCTCCTGAAGGAATGTCCACCAGCTTTGGAAAATATTTGAAAAGTTCTCTCTAAATCACTCCTGTGGTGATTTAAGCACTTTCTTGCTAACCCTCCTGCAGTGAAGAAAGAACAGCTGCTCATCATCACTCATATAATATCCTTTCACACACAGTGAAAACCAAGAAAACAACCGTATTCGAGAATGCCTGTCAAAAGACAATTCTCCTGGGAGCCACTCCTGGCCTCTGTGTCTATGATTTCACTGAACCTGAAGACTGTAATTAAGTCCCTATTCAGTCACTTCTCTAGGCTAAGTAAACCTAGTTCTTTAGTCTTTCATTACGGAGAGGATTTCTCAAACCTTTTAATAATTTCTGTTGGATTCCTCTGGATTCTTTCCAAAATTCTATATAATAAAGTCATGACCAGGGCTGAGGAAGAAAAAAGAGCATTTTCCTGGCAGGCTTTAATGTTATACACTAGCATTTGTACAGTTTGTTTTTCCTTCCTATGTGAATTACCCTGCACATGCCTCTACTGAGCTATACCCTGTTTACATTTACTAGTTCTTCCAACTAGCCACAATTAATTTTGAATTGTAGTCCTTTTATTCCCCAGAGTACTGGCATCCTAGCCTGATTTGGTGATATGACCACCTAAGGTGTCACTAATGAAAGTAAGATGACACTAAGCTGAGGACTATGATCTGGAGAGTATTATTCAGAACACTCACTTCCACGTACTTCTCCAAGGAGCCTGAAAGAATGAGTGAGACAATCCTGGGTTTGAATTACAACTTTGCCACCTACTAGTTTCAGGACAGTTTGGCAAATATTTAACCTTTCTGAGGATAACACAGGGATAATATCTACATTGTAGGGTTATCATGAGAAATGATTTGAGTTAATGATGGAAACCATATGGCAGAATGAATAATAAATGTATTCATTATTTGACCTTCTAGTCATTTTTTTATTCTATTTTCATAGCACAGTGGTAAAGACCAACAGGGTTCATTCCTCTTCAAACTGAAACTCAATGTAGAGGATGAAAGGCTGGTTGAAATAATAACAATAATTCAAAAGACTTAGTTTTTAGCTTATACTTCACAATCCCCTATATTTTAGGCAGTGCAGGAGCAGGAACATGGAGAATATGATATAAGCAATGGTATAAGATAAAGAATGTAGGAAAACTCAGAAAACAGCAACCTGGTAGAGGAAAAATAAGCATAGAGGCCAAACATCTGAATATGACTACTTTTCCCAGTGTCTTGACTAGCATTAGTTTTTTTAAAAAAAGAAAACTTTCTTTAGACATAAATTTAACATTTCATCTTAGCAAAGGAGAAAAAAGTATCTTATTCTTCCAAAGACCAAAATATTAGTCCTTTTCACTCACTGTAAAAATAATTTATGACTTTAATATTTCAAAAATGCATGTGTTTCAATGTAAAGAGCCTATATATTATTTTAAATGAAAAACTAGATGAAAAGTTTCTATTTTTTTTTTACAGATTGAAACGAGTACTAACTAGAACAGAGCAGAATATTAATATATTTTCTCTAATGACTTCCTTGACATTTGACCTTTTGGAGATGTCAACTCAGCTAGAAAACCAAAGTTAATTCTGTCCCAGGAGTATTATAAAAACATAATTACTGTTTGACAAAGAACCTGTGAATATACTTCAAAAATAGCTGATGGACAATTATATTATCTTTGATTTTTAAAAGATTTCTCAACAACATGGTAAAATATTTCAATCTATTATATTCTTATGAAATGTAAATATTATCAGAGAAAAATTATGTTTATAGTATAAATAAATAATGACAATCGCTAGGATGTAATTATTTCTTCTGTACACCAGGCACTATGTTAAGAGCTTTATTATATGGCTTACTTATCTATTTGATTGTTCACAACATCCTTAATACAGGTAGATGAGGAAACTGAAGCTTGAAGAGTGTAAGTCCCTGCTCAGGGTGACACAATTAAGACTGATACTCAGTATATCTGAATCAAGATGGTGCCCAACACACTTCTGGCCATGAAATCAAGTTAGTAGGTCAAGATCAGCATTTAATTTAATAGACTGGGAAAGGATGGGAGGCAATGGGAAGGGAAGGGAGGGGAAGCTATGGAATGAGATGGGATAGGCCAGAATAATACCATATATAATAGAATAGGAAATAATAAACTTTTGAAAGTCTCTACTCTAAACCATTATGTTATACTAGAAGAAACAAGCAACTAAAAACAAAGAACATCAACGCTTTTCAAGATTACTCAGAGATCTTTTCTTCCTACTATTTTATTTTATAGATGAAGAAACTCAAAGAAAGTTTGGATGACTTATCCATAGTCACATAGCTAGTTGATGGAAGAGTCAGAAAAAAGTCCAAAGCTGTTGAAAGTATATTTATTTATATTATAAGGCACACATCACTCTGGGGAGGAAAAAAGGAAGATATTAATAATTACACCAGGAATTCAGGCACAAACCTTAACTATTCTGGGCAAACCAGAATGCAGAGTATATGGCTTTAGAAATAAATCAAAACTTGACTCTAAAGCAAATACGGTGGGAAAATTTTTTGGTCAAATGAAGTTTTGTTGCTGTTCTTATTGTTTTTAACAATAAAGAGAAGTTTTGAACTTAGACATATACCTATAAGAAGTAATATCCTTTATATTCAAGTTGGGATACCCACCATCCCCCTTTTTTATATTTACATAATTTAAACACTAAGCTTACAGATTAATTTTCAGTGAGCCTAGTAAAAAACCAGCAGTACCTTGTCAGGTTCACATAGATTTCCCAGTATTTTCCAGTATTGACTACCAAAAGTGGCAAGAACAGATCCAAACTAAATTGCTGATACTGTGAAATAATGTTCACCAGATGCAAGTGACATTTAATGCAAGCAACACTTTCTATAAATATAATTTATAACCAATAATATTCAAAGAACTTAGCAAAGAAAATTTTAAAAAGGAATATTTTATTTTCACATGCAATTTTCTCAGTCACTATTTCAGAGTGAAGATTAGCATGGATATTTCTTACCCCAAAGTATTAATGTAGCAATAAATGGACTTTTCAATAAATGAGATGATAACTAATATTTTAGCCTAGGAAACCATTATGTAAATTAAACTGGTTTATACTTCAGCCCTTATGACTTGAAACATCTGTTCAAGTTTTTCTTATAATACATAAAGTTTCAAACTGCATATTACAGCATTTTGCAGCATATTTATAACATGATGGTTTTGTCCTTTACTAGATAAGAGACTTTTAAGGTATGACCTGTATCAAGTTACCGAAATTAATGCTTACCTCACCAACTGCCCATATATTTTTTCACCTAAACTTACACAGCATTAAAACCTATATTTGAAAATTATCTTCACACAATTTGGCACCTAATTGTATGTATTAATAGCTCACTTACCTGAGGTCACCATTCAGCATCTTGAAAAACAATAACTATAAGGGAGGATCTAAAAAGGAGATAAAGAGGTGGCCACATTGGCAAAATAGTACAAAGCCTAAGAACTAAATTACTGGTACAGTCCTGTAGCCTGACTGTAGGTTTATGTCTTCATTATTTAGACACAATTTGTACAGGTTAAGATCACTTGTTTCCCCTCCAACAAAAAATTAGAATAAGTAAATTGAAAAAAGTTCACAAGACAGTCACAAAGAAGCATGCTTAGAACAACATTACATAAAATCTGATTTTTGGTAGCAAGTGAAGAGAAGGAAAAATATTATAATATGATCATTCATAAGAAGTCAAAAGGAAGGAAACAGAAACTCTCCTACCATGTTAGCGATAGTATAAATGTGTGATACCATGTGGATAGTAATTTGCATAAACTTACTAAAACTAATATATATATGCCTTACCACCCAGAGATACTTTTCTACATATCCATATGGAACCATGTATGATGATAGTTCATCAGTATTATTAATACTGGCAAACCTAAGTAACAATCACTAGGGGCCTGGATAAGGAAAATGTGGTACATGAACAAGAATAATTCAAGGTGGATTGTGGATATAAATGTAAAACCCAAAAACATAAAAATTTTAGAAGAAAATGAGAAAATCTTCATGGCCTCGGAGTAGACAAGAATTTCTTAGAAAGGATGTAAAAAACCCTAACAATAAAAGAATAAAAATGAATAAATTGAACTTTATCAAAATCAGAAACTTCTAGTCTGCAAAGAACATCATTTAAAAGATGAAAAAGCCAGTCTGACAATGGGAGAAAATATTTGCCATACATATATCTGATAAGGGACTGGTATCCAGAAGCAAAGAACTCTTACAAATTCTCTAAGATGATAAATAACTGAATTTTAAAATGGACAAAAAATCTGAACAGCCACTTCACAAAATATGTACAAATGACCAATAAGCAATTGAAAAGATGCTCAACATCCTCATTCTTCAGGGAAACAGAAATTAAAACCACAGTGAGACACTAATACAATTCCACTAGAATAGTTAAAATTTAAAACTCACAATACTAGAAATGAAAAGACATTTTACCAATGAGAATGTACAGATGGCAAATGAAAAGGCTGTTCAATATCATTAGCCATTAGGGAAATGCTAATTAAAACCACAAGAGATATTATTACACAAATATTAGATTGACTGAAATAAAAATAGTGACAATACTAAATGCTGGCAAGGATGCAGAAAAACTAGATCACGTGTCATGAGAATGTAAACTGGTAAAGCCACTCTGGAAAAAAGCTTTGGAAATTTCTTTAAAAACTAAACATACACTCAACATATGACCCAGCAACATCCTCCTGGGCACTTATACCAGAAAAATAAAAACATATATCCACACACAAGCATATATGCAAATGTTCCAAGCAGCTTAATTTGTAATAGCCAAAAATTGGAAACAATCTGAATGTCTTTCATGAGATAATGAATGAATGATTAAGGAAATTGTGTTACATATATACCATGGATGACTACCACTCAGCAATAAAAAGGAATGTATTATTGATATATTTGACACAGCAAGTTGGATGGATGTCAAGGGCATTAACTGAGTGAAAAAAAAAAAACTATACTCAAAAGATTATATACTCCATCAAACAATAAATGGATAAACAAAATGAGGTATATACACTGAATAATATTCCATTGTACCCCCAGAAAATTATGTTTTTAAAGCTAATCCATTCCTGTGTGTTTATGCCTATTGTAAGTAGGATTTTATTTTTTTAGGAGGCACCAGGGACTGAACCTAGGACCTCCCATGTGGGAAGCAGGCACTCAACCACTTGAAACACAGCTACTCCCTATGATTTTTGAATAGGTTACTTCAGTTAAGGCATGGCCCAATGTGGGTCTTAATCTTTTTACTGGGGTCCTATATAAACAGAATGAAGGAAGGGATAGAGAGAGAGAGAGAGAGAGAGAGAGAGAGAGAGAGAGAGAGAGAGAGAGAAAGCCATGGAAGCAAGAAGCTGAAAGCAAGGAAACTTGGAAGAAAAGGGAGAAACCAGTAGAGGCACCCATGTGCCTTGCCATGTGACAGAGGAGTAGGATCACAGAGGGTTTGAGGGGGAGAAAGGGAAGTAAAAGAGATGGGTAAGACCATAAAGGGATAATATAAAGCAACTTTGGGGTGATGAGACAGTTCTTATCTTGACTGTGGTAGTGGTTACATGAATCCACACGTGATAAAATCCCATGTAACTATGTACACACATACACATAAATGAATGTATGTAAAATTATAAACACTACAGATTGTACCAATGTAAGTTTCCTGGTTCTGATATAATACTGTAGTTATACAAGATGGTACCAGTGGGTGAAAACTGGGTGAATGGTAGCCAGGAGCCTCTTGTACTATTTTTGTAACTGTGATTCTATAAGTACTTCAAAATAAAAAGTCTAAAAAATAAAAAGACTGACAATACCAAGAGTTGTAGAGAATGTAGAGGAATTAAAATTCATTAATTACTGGTTAGAGTATTAACAGGAACAATCACTTATAAAACATTGAGGCAGTCTTTTAAACGTATGCTTATCACTTTACCCAGGAATTCCACATATATGTATTTGCCCAAGAGAAATAAATCATATGCCCACACAAAGACTTGTACACAAATGTTCATACCAGCCCAAACTGGAAGCAATTCAAATGTCATTCAACAATAGAATGGATAAATTGTGGTGTATCCATACAATAGAAAATTGTACAATAATACAAAGAAATGAACTACCGATTCAAGCAACAGTACAAATGAATCTCAAAAACATTATGCTAAATAAAAGAAATCACATCAGAACCGAAGAGCAAATACTATATGATTCCATTTATTTGAAATTCTAGAATAGGAAAAAACAATCCATAATGTCAGAATGATCAGTGGTTTCTTGGGGTCAAGGTTAGAACTTACTAGGAATGGGCACAAGGGAATATCTTGGAGTGATGGAAATATTCTATGTCTTGATTATGATATTAGTTCCTTGGATGTATACACTGTCAAAACACAGTAAGCTATATATTTAAAATGAGTTCATTTAATTGTATGTAGGTTATACCTTTATAAAATTTTTCTTTTAATGTGGCATATGCTTATAACAGATTATCCAGTTACAGTTAGAGGTCATGAATTTGATGTACACGTGTCAAAATGGAAAAAAAGGAAAGAGCTAAGTGGGATTTATAGCATTATACCTTGCTTTTAGCAGAGAGGCAGATAATTATAGGGGTTAAGACTGTGGACTACAGAGCCAGACTGCCTAAATTCACTCCTGGCTTTGCACTTGAGCACATTACCCAATCTCTCTGTGGCAGCAGGGATAATAGTTACTAGTTCTTATGATTGTTATGAGAAATAAATGGAATAATATTTGTGCAGACCTTAAAACAATACCTGGGATGTGATAAGTGCTATATAAACAACTGTTAAAAACAATAAACAAACAAAACAGCACAATCATTTTCCAAGAATACAGGATCTATCTAAATAAGCTAATGCAGAGAAAATAGTAGGGCCACATTAATACTTCAGCATAGATACTTAATGGAGGGAGGGGAACACAGGCAGAAAAGAAAAAAGTAATAAAAAAATAAAAGAGCAACTATATACTGATCAATGAGAAGAGTTTTCCATGAGCAAACTCTTTGCACTCGAAACCATAAAGAATGAAAAGTACAGTCAAAAAGCAAACTTATCTGGACGATATAAAGAAAAACCTTTTTACAGAATGTGTCAATTCTCAAATTGGCAATACTCTCCGGCTTACTATCCTTTAATGTTCATTCCCACTGCTCAAATGGTGACTGATGGCACACAGGACACTTTCTCCTCTTTCACATATGCTGAACTTCTCCATATCCTTCCAAACCCAAAACTGTACTCTGTATACATTATGTGGGGTGTGTGTGTGTGTGTGTGTGTGAAAGAGAGAGAGAGAGATTGAGAGAGAGAGAGAGAGAGAATGTTTTCCTCACTTGTCTATTAATACCTTGAGGGCAAGAAACAAGGGTTATTCATCTTTGTAACCCTGCCACAGAGTCTGACACATAATAGGTTACCAATGTTTATTGAATGAAATAACAACTGTGCTACCTGTTTTTTAATGAGTTTTACAAAAATAGAACCAATTATTCTCAGTTGCATAGATAGATTTCGATGTGAACTTTTAGGAATTGGACTAAGTACAATAAACTGCCAAAGTTTATTATTGGTTTCAATGTTACTCAGGAAGAACAGAATCTAGGAATCTTATAACAGCATTTAGAAAGAAAAAGCTATACCGGATCTAGCCTGCCACCCCCTTTGCTAAGTATTTTCACCTTTAGGTGAAGCTGAAAAACAGCTGACTATTTATTTGAAATATGTCCTCAGCAATAGGCACATTTGGAATCTGAATGCTACCAGTCTTTTATTTCAGAGCACAGTAATCAAACTCTTGATCACAGTAATTGCTTTCAATTTGGTGATGTCTCCTAACTTCTTTCCTTGGACAGAATCAGTGAAAATAAATACTAAAATGATTAAGAGCCTGCTACCCTAAGCAATATGAGGGTGAGGGTGGAAACCATCTTAATTATCAGTATATATTAGCATTATATTTTTAAAATGTATACTTATGGGAATTGATCACTCATTATTAAAAGAGATTCTCTACTGTTCAAAGAAGTGGTAATTGTTCCATCTTATGAAGAACTATTTTTTTTTAATAACTGCTTTTCATTTAGCTCTTAGAACATCATTTCAGGCCACCTACCACATATGAATAAGATGGACAACTCAAAACAGTAAAATGAATAAGCAAATATCTATGCTGTTAAATAAGGATGTTAAAAAAAACAGTACTTAATTTTAATCTTTTTATTCTAAAAAGTCTTTTATTGATGAATGCACTAACTATGTGATTATACCAAATACCACTGATTGTACACTTTGGATGAACTGTATGCTTTATTAATATGTATCAATAAATTGATCTGTTAAAAAAAAAGAATATAAAAAGTCTTATTTACCTCACAATTTAAATATTTTAACATTTTACACATTTGCTTTAAAATAGCACTTAAAATAGATACTAAACTGTGTTTAATATTTGAGAGCTATATCATAAATATTACTATTCATTTTGCTATTCTTATTTTAATAGCATTTGCCATTGCTAACAAGTCACTGAGTTTTAATTTTTGGTCCTATTCTCTGTAGTTTCACATATGTCTTTTAGTCCTGAACTTTGCACTACACATGTTTATGTATTTTATAACCTATTATAAGATATAATGTGGTAAAAGTTACAGTTCTCTACTTCACAACAGGCAGGTCAAAATGCAGAAGATTCCCAGAGCAATACCCACTTCCTAAAAGTGTGCATGCTATATATAGTATGTAAAGTTTACTTTTCTGTGAAAACTTAATATATCATTATAAAATGTAACTACACGTGATATTTATTAATTCTAGAAAATAACTTTCAAATTGTTAAGTCTCCCATAATTTTATACCATGTTCTTAATTTATAGAGTTTTACTTTATTATTTGAAAAGTTTTTTTTTCTACTTAGAAATGTTCCCTTTGTTTTCCCATTGTATTTCTAACTTCCTTAGACATGGCCATATCAATATAACTTTTCGTGGTATAACAGGTTATGGAACAATGCTTCTAATTTTCAGGTTCAAATCTAGTAATTAGGAAAAAACACAATAGTTCTATCAAATAAAAAAACTAGCAAAAATCAACCAAAATCAAGCCTGATGTTCAGAGTCCAGAATAATTATATATATAGCAAAACTGAACACTTTAAGCAACATGACACATTTTAGGAAACAGATGCAGATGGAGTTGTTTCACAAAGAAGAACAATAATATTGGTGTACTCCAACTCAATCTTTTAAGTTATAACTGTTCCTGGGTCTATTCCTTATCTTTCGAATCTCTGTTGTATTCATTGCCTACATGTGTTTTCATTTAAGTCAGCAAATACAGAGGAAAGACTTTCATACAAAAAAGTAGATGTAAGGTCTAGTTATGTGTCCTATTTGAAGTGTTACTATCTGAAAATATTATAATACACATAACGAAAATATGGAAGTTAAATGTATCAGGGTGTCTTAGTTTCCACGCTGCTATGACAGATACCACACAATGGGCTAGTTTAAACAAAGGGAATTTATTGTCTCAGTTCTGGAGGCTGAAGGCTTGCTTTCTCTCATGGCCAGTAGCGTTCTGGCTGGCATTCTTGGGGTGCTGGTACCACAGGGTGATGTCCTTTTCTCTCTCTTCTGGTCCCACTGACTTCCAGCTTCCAGCTCCTCCCACTGACTTTCTCTCTAAAAGGCCTCCAGTAACAGGATTAAGACCCATCCGGATTCAGTTGATCCCACCTTAACCAAAAATAAAATCCTGAAAGGTCCTATTTACAATGGGTTCACACCCACGGGAATAGGATTAAGATTAAGAACATGCTTCTTTCTGGGTTTCATAACTAAGTCAAATAAAATAAAGAAGTCTTACAACTCAAATACAAAAGGAAAGGAAACCTGAAATCAATCCTATTGGTAGTGTAGATTGGGGACCGTGGGCAAACGGGTATGGGGCAGAAGTAAAAAAAGGAGCAGTTACAGAATATTATTTAGACTTTCTATTTCAATGTCCCATGTTTGAGCCAGCCTTTGCATCTGCCTATAGACAGCAAGAAAATGTTCTATGCAGAAAAATATTATAAAATTGATAACACAGGGAGTGAACTACTGCAATTTTAAAACATCTGACTTTTCCTAGCCAATCTTATTTCAATGGTATCATCATACAAAAGAAAGAAAATTACAAGGAACTCTTGAAAAAAGGTACCTCTGTCATAAACTTTGAGGCATAACATTATAATGATAAAATCTCAGAGAAATTTTTGTAAAGAAATGATACACTCTTCAATAATAATTTAACTTGGCCTGAATTCATAAGAATATCCTTCAGTTTTGCAAATTGCCTCCAATTTCCTCAGAGCCATTCTTTTATGCCAGCTTAAAATAAGCAAAGATTACACAAGTACCATGTGCCATCCTAAATAAGGAAAGAAAGAAAAAACCCAAGTACAATATGGTATTTAAACAGCTGTGTGAAGATACTGGTTAAAACAAGAATCATTTTTCAGCTGAGCTTGTTATGCTTGATTTTGCTAAATATAAACTAGTGCATCATTAAATTAACCACTGATTTGTAGACTAAAGCACAGAGCCCCACCTGCAAATAATCCAATAAACATTATAATTTTTCAAATGCTTTTGAAAGTGTCATAATTTGGGGTTGAGATTGTAGAGACAGAAGAAAATATACAAAAATTATTTTGTAGCTTTAGTGGGCAAAACACAATTGTCTTTCATTATTTGCAGCTTTATTTGAGTGAGGTGACAAATGTACAACAAATGATATTTTTTTGTAAATACTGTAGTAGGAATTTTATACTAGGCAATTAATGATGTTTATTGCAGAGAACTTCAGTAAAAAAGAAAAAAAAATTAAGTGTTATGTGAACAGTCTGGTTGAGCATTACAAATAAATGAGCTAGAACCTGTTACCAGAATGGAAGAAAATGGAGTGTATGTTCAAAATAATTTTACTTCTAAATGCCCATGAAGCACCATTTAGTTATCTAGAAGACTTAATTTACTAAGTGGTATCTCACTGGCAAAGAATTAAAATTTATTCATAAGACACATTCAATTGCTTTGTTCTATTTTATTAGAGGTTTTTATTTTCCCATAAAGTAAATAAAACACTATGATAAAATATGTGGCTAGGCAAATATGTTCAAGAGAAAACAAGTATTCATTTTTCAAGGCCATTTGTTATATAAATCAATTTAGAAAAGAGATCTTTAAGTGGGATTCATGTGCCACACCCCTCACCCTAAAGAGGTAAGTAGATAAAATTCAGGGGGGATAGTCCATGTATTTGGATAGAAAAAGGATCATCTATTTCTTTTCACTAACATCTAATTGAAATTTTAAGTTGCCCTCCATTAAGAATACAGACAAAAAATGACAGGTATTAGCAGTAACTGTGGCCAATAGAAATCACAGATACTTTGAAATATTGTTACATTAGCCACTTATTCCAAATTATAGTACTTATAAGAAGTAATGGGGCCCGGCTAGATAGCTCAGTGGATAAAGAGCACGCTGGGGTACCACATGGGAGGCCCCAGGTTCGGTTCCC
>PVKH010022429.1:0-14104 GCA_004027955.1 Chaetophractus vellerosus
AAATAAACCTTCATTAATTTCCCTTCCTTTTATAACTCACTCAGTCCCATTCACATAGACACACGTATATATACATTTAACTTATTGTCTGCTCACTGTTTACTTCTTCATTTGTTGTTCTTTAAAGAACTCTAATTTTTATCAGGTGGCTATTATTCTCAGATGATTTATCGTAAGCTGATTCCACTCACTATTTCATTTATTAATTGTTAGCCATCCTTTCCATAGCCCTTATTATGGCACAGACACCAATATAATTGCTTAATATGATTTTATATATGAATTCAATAACTCACTCCCAATTTCAGGCCTGGCCTTTGCATCATCTAAGCCAATACGATTCAGCCCATCTCAAGGCCATTGTTCTGCAGCAGAACTGGGCACCATTTGGGCCAATAAGGTATAAGGAGAGTTTTGCCACTGACATCAAAGGATGTCCTGGTATCTCCCGGGAGAATGCCCGGAAACAGCCCTCTCCATCCACAGGTGTGAAGGGGAAGCCTGGAGCCCCGGCCCCCAGAGTCTTCATCCTCAGGGACCAGCCCTGGGAGGAGCTGGACTTGGACCAGGACCTGGAGAGACGAAAACCAGAGAGATCCATGAAGCTGCTCAACGGGCCCCACCAGCACCAAGGCCAGCAGGCCTGGACCTCCAGGGCACGAGCCCGGGGGCTGCCTTCCTGAGCAGGGTGGCTAGGGTGGGCTTCTCCTTCCTGTAGCTGGGAACACCCAAGTGTTTCACAGCCCCTCCAGACTGAGAGAAGCAGGTTGTTTCTAATTATGATCACTATATATAAGATAGGATCACAATGTACACCGATCAGGTGTGTCCAGTGCACCAAGACAAGGAGGTCTAATCCAAATAGGAGGCCTGGGCCCAGAAGCCCGCCTGCTTTTAATTACAGGCAAATCAGTTCTTCCCCCTTTCCTTGCTCTTTCTTAACACTCAAGTAGGTAAGAAAAATTATCCCAAGAGACTCCGTGGATATGTAAATGAATGGCAACACCCTCACAAAGCCAATTAGAATTAAATTTATCGCACTTCCAGCTTGGTCTGGTTCCTTATGAGAAGGTGAGTTTTCAGACGACTTTGAATTAATGCTAGAATATTACTTCAGTCTCCAGTTCTTCCCTTGAAGCACTATTAACCGTCAACCAGCGACTGTTATTTAAAGTACTTTCCATTTAGAAGCCTGCCCCAGGAAAACCCCTCTAGAAGTGAGAGGAAATGAAATATCATGGCATTTGCATAGGTCTTTTTCAAAGCATATCAGCAAAACTCCTTGAAAAGTGTAGCTTCAAATCAGCTTCCCAATCTGTTGATTCTAATCTGGCCACTTTTCCAAGGAACTTATTCTGCTAACACACAAGTTCCCACCTGTGTAATTCTCTCTCAACTTCTAGCAGTATGAAAATTCCAGCAACAATAGAGCTCAAAATATGTGGTTCTTACTAACTGTAAGATCCAGGGACACATTGATTATCTACTGTCTTTGAGCCTCAGTTTCCCTTTCTGTAAAATGAGGATAAAGTTCTCTCTTTTAAGATTTGTGGGAATTCTGTGAGACCCTATTTATAAATAGCCGCACCACGACCGCCTCACAGCAAGCGTGCAGCTGTCATTTTGTCATCCTCTTCTTTCCCTCAACAATCCTTCAAATAATAGCATCCAGTCTAGACTCAGTACTGGCTTCCCTTGGCTCCGGTTGAACCTTTTAAGTCTCACCTTCAGCTTTTCTCCTCGTAAGTCCCCAGCACCCTCTCTGCATCTCCTTCCACCGACCGCTGTGCCTTCCCCCGTCAGTGCCTCTGCTCACCACTCTCCCTTCCTGGGAGCTTTCTCTCCTCTCCGCTCTCCCCATCCCGGCCAGTTCCCACGACCTCGGTCGTGACGGCCCTCCTTCAGCTCTGCCAGAGCTGAGCCCGCTCTGTTCCGGTCACTCTTCCTCGTGGGCTGTCCCGCCACACCTGCCATCTCACAGTGTTACTAGACTTCAGGCGTCTCACTAGATGCTGAGTTTCTCCAGGGCAGGGAGGCCCCGAGTACTTCTCTCCCTCTCAGTGGCCACAGAATCCGTGGGGTCCCTCTATCCACTAGCTGATGTTTTCATTCCCATCCACTCCCCAGTAGGGGATTGGACTAATTATTTAATTCCCCCTGTCTCTTTTTCTTGACTTTGACAATTGAACATGAAAATCTTTATTAATTAACACGGTATAATTGAGGAAGACAATGCCTGCCTTAATTTGGTCCTGAATATTTATGAACCACAAAGCGAAATTCTCAGGTCAAAACTGATCATTGCTTTCAGAACATTTTCAAACTGAGCATGGGAGGCCAGGTCTCTGTTGTAATTTCTGGTGTTTTTGTGGCATCTTGATCACCCCCTTGTGGCTGACGAGGCTGCACGGCACGGTGGCTAAGAGTGTGGGCTGTGGGCCTAGAACATCTGGGTGTCAAACAAAGCTCTGCCACGTCCTAGTGATGTAACCCAAGGATGTCGCGTAATTAGCCTTGTGGGACTCAGACCGTCACCCATAAAATGAGATCATGCTAATACCTACCTCACAGGTGCGCGTGAGGACCAAGTCAGCAAACACACCTGAACACTTAGGCCAGGCCTCGCAGATAAGGCGGCTCACCCACCAATGACGGGTATCCTCGAGTAGGGGAACAGGCCTTCTGCAAGTCACCCCGAAGCTCTCAAAGAGGGAGATAGGATGGACAGAACTAGGTACGGCACTTCCGCGTAGAAGCAAAAACCCACAGCTCTCCACAGTGGACAGCACATAGATTTCCAAAATAATGGAGTTTGAATATACTACATGGTATTAATGTGTAATGATTGGAATTAATTCAGTTCATATTTTAATTAGTGATGTAGTTAATTTGGTAAACTGAAAAACTTGCAACTAAAGGAAAAGTAAACTACCTACTCTCAATTTTTATTCCATTTTCTAGTCTATATGTCATACACTAGTGGTAAAAATATTAACCTGGATTCTAAATTCAACTTAAAAAATTACTGACCACATGACCCATGAGTAAACCTATTCCTTCAGAGCCTCATTATTTTTATTCAAATAACAGAAATTAAACAGGCACATTCACTACCTAATGCATTTATTGAGAGGTTGGATTGAAACAACTTACGTAAAAGGTAGCTGGGAACTTTGAACTGCTACAGAAACACAGACGTATCAGAAAGCTTCACTTACAGTGATGCGTTTAAACTGAGATTTTCTTGGTGTCCCATGTGTGCTCTCTTCACAGTTTACACAGAGCAAGGGCTTATTGCTTTATTCTAGTTATGATGTCAGCCTTTTGGAATTCATTTTTAAATCAAACTGGATAGCAAAATGAAATGTGGCTTTCTCTTCAAATCTTGGATTAATTATCGATGGACCAATATTTGCATTTCAGTGTGAGAATAAAACACAGCTGTACATGTTAATGTCTATGTTCCGTGGAAAAACCATGAAGAAGGGACATACGCTTCTGCTAGACAACAGCGATTCAAAAATTGTTCCAAACAGAGAGGCACACGTGGCTCGCGATCTTCAGCTCTCCTTGCTGTTGCCTCACGGACTCCCAGCTGGACCTGGCTTCCAGGCCACCGCAGGAACGACCTGGCTCCACCTGTGTCCTGATTCCTGCCGTGACCAGGGCCGTGAGGCAAAGGCGGGTGCCCTGTGCTGGGAGAGGAGGCACTGGAACGTGCCTCTCTCGTGGGAGAGCCCACCGTCTATTTCTGTGTTTTCTCTGAGGGCCTCTTTCTTCTAAACGGTACAAAAGGCATAAAGAGCCACACAGAAGAGCCTTCCTGGGATTTGCCACAAGGGAGCAAGGACGTTGGAGCAGTTCAGCCTTTCCCCCTGCGGCAGGAAGGAGCTTGGCAGAGAAGCAGGGCAGGGATGAAAAGGAACCGCAGGGCCAGATGCGGGTCCCACTAAACCTTCCCCACAGAACACTGGAGCTGAGTTATTGCTTCTTCTGTAAATAAAAAGCCAGTGTTCCAGAGTCGCACAGAGAGTGCACACTCTCCATGGTTGGCTGGGTTCAAAACTGGGTCTTTCTGCCGATCCTGCATCTCCCTGGCAAAGGAGGGAACCAGCCCACCGCAGGTAACTGGTCACCGGCATGCGAGATGAAGTGGCCTGAATGGCTGCTACCCTGTGGCTCCACGAAGCTTGTGCTTGGGGCAAGTGTCTCCTTTTTTGGGACTTGCAAAAGGTGTGTCCCTTTCTTCCTTTCCCATCAAGGTCTTTATCATTCTTCTCTTCAGATGCCAGAGGAATCAGAAGCATCTGTAGCTTAGACTGCCTTGACAGCTGGCCCTTTGGAGGGGAAGGTTCTGATGAAATGGCCTGTCAGTCAAACCATCCTCCAGGTAAAAACACTGCCTCGCCCCCCCACCCACCATGATGGGCCTTATCCTTTACCAAAACATTTCTTGGTAACACAAGTGCTTGCCTATGCTACAAAAATTATTTTTTTTCATTGTTGGAAAGTAACAAAAGAAGTATTCATTTGATGAATTTGAAACTATAGAAATTGGAAGGAAAATTGCCCAATTTAATAATATTCACTTCAACATTAATTATAGAGCAACTAACTTTATTCTGAATGTTGGAAGAGAATATTATTATGGGAAAATTTATTTCCTAATTGAAGTTACATTCTATATCGCATTCATTTGTTGGCAGCAATGTCTCTCTAACCAACAGTATAAAGATGTGTAGCTTAGCCAAGTTCAGAAGTCCTGGTTTAGTAACTTACAATCGAAGTCCAGAGAGGGGTGAGATACTGTGCCTCAAAGTGGTTCATAGGCCAAAACGACACTTGCTGTTTCATCCATCTGCTGTTATTATTAAACATCTATAATTGAATTCTTGACTTGAATACGTTTCAACTGCATGCACTGAGGACTAGTACTCATAACTGAAGGAAAATAAAAGCTGGACAATTGGATGTTAGGGCATAAATGTTTTAATAGACCTTTGGAATATTGTGATTTCTCAGAGGTGTCATTTGTGGCTTGATATAAATTTTGAATGCAGTACATGCAGATATTTGACACTGGGGTTTATATACTTAAATATTAATCTAAGACTTGTGAATCCAGGTAACAGGAAGAGCAGGTAATGGCATGTTAAGGATGACAAAGCCATGACATGGGAAACAAGAACCACCTTCAATAGAAGTCTTGCAGAAATTGTGCTGACTCCCTTGGAGAGAAGAGAGCAGTAACCTTTGCCTTTTCATTAAAAGGAGGCCATAATAGTGTACAAAAATTGAATACCTATGCGGCAAGAATTGTGGTGAGGTAATAGTGTAGAAAATAGTATACAGTAACAGTGTACAAGAATTGAATACTTGTGTGGCAAGAATTGTGATGAAGCTTTTGCCTGAATGTCTCATTTAATCTTTAGAACTTCTCAAGAAAAAAAATGTCAGTTCTTAGCAACAGGGAGGAATGTACTTGTGATATAAAAAATCACCATGTTATGATTGGCAAAGAGATTCTCTGCTACCTGGGAAGAACTTTCTGCAAAGTGAGAGTTTCCTGGTGGACAGGAGGTGGATGTCAAAGACTTTGGTTATCCTGAGCAACCTGTAAATAAGTATAGTGTAGGGATAATGTATAAACAGGAAAATGTAATCAGAAGAAGGGATTAAATAGGGCTAGATCATAAAACAAAATTAAGGGCTACCTCCACTGTACCCCACCAAATCCTGAGCTTATGGCAAGCTGCAGAAGCGATCATTTGCTCTTATTCCATCATGCAATCAATGGGGTCAATGGTTAATTGAAGCAGACGCTGAAGAATTTTTTTCTTAGGTTTTGGTCACAGAGTGTTTCCGTTCATGGAAAATGGAGGTTGTTTGGGGATGTAAATTGCATGTTATCTTTTTGTACATGCACCTCAGAAAGAACTCTGTACCACAGGTAGAATCATGACTGAGTCTCCAATGGGTTTTTAATACTACAGTACAAGATGGACCAAAGTAAACCAGGGTCATCAACTTACCTCCTGCCCATACAGCTGTATGACTTTAGGACACTCAGTCTTGTGGGACACTCACTCCTTCTCTACAAAATCAGGGAAGATGGCTTAGCTGGGCCGTTGAAGGAAGAAGATCCAAGGTCTCTGAAGCCTACTTTCCATGCCAGGAGGTGCATAAGAGTGCTAAATTGAAAATGTCATAACATCCAAGTTTCCTGCCCAAGAGGTGAATTATCCTTTTGATTTGGTCCCCATTTTGCCCATGAAAAGGAGGTTGATAGCCCTAAATAGAGGTTGTGGGGAAAGATAGTATAGCAGTTTCTCATGATGGGGCCTGAAGCTCCCCAGGAAGTACTGGAGACGCTTTCAGGTAGTAGAGGAGATTAAAACTATTTTTAGGGGTGGGCTGTATAGCCCACTGGATAAGGGCACCGGTACACCACATGGAAGGCCCTGGGTTCGATTCCCGGGGACCTCTCCAAGCGGGCAGATGGCCTTGAGAAAGGCAAGCCACCGTGGGCAGGGCAAAGCCACCGTGGGCAGGGCAAAAAGCCACCACAGGGCAGGGCGGAGCCGCCACAGGCATGGCAAGTCACCCGTGAAACACGGAGCTGCCACCCGTGAATCACAGAGCAGAGCAGCCCACAAAACACAGAGCTGTGCTGCCCACAAAACACGGAGAGGAGCCGCCCGTGAAATGGAATGGAGCCACCTACAAGTGAGGCGAGTCACCTGCGCGGAGGGCCGACTCAG
The DNA here is from genome assembly GCA_004027955.1 of Chaetophractus vellerosus. NCBI lineage: Eukaryota > Metazoa > Chordata > Mammalia > Cingulata > Chlamyphoridae > Chaetophractus > Chaetophractus vellerosus. The sequence continues at coordinate 6,762 of PVKH010022429.1, forward strand.
CACATCACCGCAAAAACAGGGGGAGACAAGAAGCAGACATAGAAGAACACAGAAGAATGGACACACAGCAAGAGCAAGGGGGGGGGATATGTAAAAAAAATAAATAATAAAGAAAATAAAGTCTATAAAAAAAACTATTTTTAGAATAATTCTAAAATGTTATTTTCCCTTTTCACTCTCATTCTCTCATGAGCATACAGTGGAGTTTTCTAGAGATGACAGATATGATGTTATCATCATTCTGATAACTAATGGAAGGTGTGATGGTGTATTCTTTTATTTCCTAGAGTTTTCAAATTTAGTAGATATAGAGTATAAATATGTACAGTTTCAGAGATTCACTCAGTTTGTTCTTAGTATTTATACTAGCTATTTTCATACTAGCTAATTTCAGATATATTTGCCATATTTTCTTTAAAGTAATTATTGTTTATTAAATAGTTATTTTAATTCACCCAATTTCCCTTACTCTTATGCAGAAGTACAACAAGGATCAAGTGCAATTTGTTTTCTTCTTTCAAAATATTTTCGGTATTTTGGAAAATATTTCCAAACTTTAAAATTTTATCTACGCTTATTTATTTTTAGAATTTAATAAGGGCCTATTCTAAAATTCAAGATTATTTATTTATATTAAATTTTCCCATGTTTAAGAACAGATCATTGGCTTAAAGTGAGAAAGTAGAGGACTCCCTTTCTCAACCCATAGCATTACCATCTATGTCTAAAGATGCCAAAAAAAGATGAAACTGACATAGAGAGTTCCCTGACTCATGAAAGGAAGAAATCTACTCCAAAGAAACTGTGTAAAATGATAAATAAGAAATTAAAATATGAAGACCATTTTCCCTTTGGCTGTGTAGACAATTATAATTTACTTTGAGCTGCATGCAGTGCAATATTTTGAGTAGAACTATGGTGATCAGGTGACATGTATCATCTTGAAACCAACCATTCAAAGTTTAAAGAAAAAGAAATTGAAAATGCTAAACACAGATGTAACAAGATCTTTGCACACTACAAATGGCTTGTCCCAGTGACTTTCACAACAGAAATGAGGCATCTTCTAGGGTGGCCTTCAGTACTACATTGGCTGGAGGAAAGTACACTGTAGCCGAGGTACCCACTGCTGAAGGCTGCTGGATGAAAATGCAGTGAAGATGCAGGGCCACTTCCCCATGACACGGCAGCTTGTCTGTTTAAAAGGTTTACTGCCACCCCAAAGTCCGAGTTAATATCTTATCACCAGAACTGTACTTTTGCTTATAAATGGAGAAATGTATAAACGTGACAGGACTTGCTGTTTTGCTTGCATTGGTCTTATATGGGCACCAAATAATCATTGAGTAATATTTACATTATGTGAATGCTTGACAAAAATTCAAGGGATGCAGAATACACAGTGTTGAATAATATTTTTGAATCTCATGCTGTTTCTCTAGTCTGTTGAGATTGCAAAAGCATGTTAGATAAGTCTGCTGGCACATGAATCAAGGCCAAACTTGTGCTAGCAAACCTTATATCCCTCTCAACCACATGCTCCCATAAAAAAAAAACATTGAAAAACCCTAAGCTTAAGAATGCCCTTGAGTAAGCAGTGAAATTATAAATATTATTAAATGTCAACCTTTTATTACATTTGTTTTTAACATTTTGTCTATTAAAATGAGAAACATAATGTTTATCTCAAGGAAAGTCACATGTGCGATAATTTGAATCACAAACGGTACTAGTCACTTTCTCCATATGACACTCTTTATGGCGAAAGAATGCCTGACAAACCAACAATGGTTATTCAAACCTAGATATGTTGAGCTTATTTTCTTAAAAGTGAATAAAGTGAGTCATTGACTTCAAGGGAAACAGCTGACAATATTTGTTTCCAATGAGAGAATGTGAACTTTCAAGCAAAATTTAAACATTTAGAAAACTTATATCTGCCGCTGTGAGCTTGACAGCTTCCTGATAGTTAAAAAATATTTCTTATGAGACTGGCAGCCGCATAAACAAGTGTGATTTTTTGTAGCGTATTTAAAATGTGGCACAGATCAATAGATACAGCACTCATAAACAAAAGATCTTTTGGAAGTCTCATTAATTTTTAAGAGTGTAAAGGGGTCCTGAAACCAAAAAGTTGGAAAAATGTGAGCATAGAAGATGATCAATGGAAAAGAAATACTGGCCAGACAAGAATGGAGACAGTTTTCTGTATCATAAACAGCCACATCTTTACCAGCACGGTAGTGAGGAGGGACTAGAAATCCCGTAGTAACCAAGTATATTTTTTTTATTTGCAAATAGCCCATTAGAGGAAGTGTGTGGAGAGTGACAGCTCCAAGGAAAGGCCCCTCTCCATTCCACAGTGCAAGAGCTCTGAGCTGGCAGGGCCCCCGGGGCACTACGCCCACCACAGCTGGAGGGTGCGCTGTGCCCCCACTCCTGGGAACGAGGAGGGGCTCATCCTGAATCCATCCACCGTGACAGCAGGTGCAGACACGGAGCACCCAACACTGGCACCCACCTAGGTGCTGCGGTGCTGGGGGGCCTCCCCCAGGAAATATGCCCCTGTGTGCTGTCCCTGTTGGGTCTTTTATCCCCATCATCCAAACCATGACAATTTAAGCATGTGGTTTAAAGAAAACATGCCTGGATTAGATCATTTTATACTGAGTAATCTTTTGTTATGCTGAATAATTTTACAATAAATATGAGTGATTTGAAAAGACTGCCTCATTTCCACATCATTATAGCAAAGCCAGTGGCTGTAACATACAGTCCAACTATACAGCTGTGACCATGTATATATTTTCTGTTTCTTTAATAAATGAGTAATATTGTTGTAATAAGAAGAAAGTTTTTTTAATAAAAGAATTTCACCACTATTTTCAAAACATTTGGAAAATACTTTGGAAACATTCACTCATTTAACAAATATTTGGGAGCTGACCACATGCCAGGCAACTAAAGGGAAGAAAAAGACAAGATTTATAAATCATGAGCTGACAGCTTGCACATGGTAAACGCATTTCCTCTACTCCCTTCCACAAAGAAGACTCAAGATTCTCCAGCCCCTCTTTTTGCCCTGTCTGTGCTTGCCTGCTTGGTCCCTACAAAGCCCATCCCCCGAAGCCCCTCGCTCCACAAAGCCACGTGGCTCCCCAGGCAGAGCCAAGCCCACTCATCTCTGGGCTAGCGTTTTATTTAAGCAGCTTTACTGAGATATGCTCACATGCCATACAATCCATCCAAAGTGTACGATCAGTGGGTTTCAGAATAATCACAGGGTTGTGCATTCATCCCCACAACCTGTTTTAGAACATTTTCATTACTCCAAAAGAAATACCCCACACCCCTTAGCAGTCAATTGCTCTATCCTTCCTCAGCCCTATATAATCACCAGTTCTGTCTCTACAGATTTATTTACATTTGCATTCTATACAAATGGAGTCATCATACTACATGTAGTATTTTGTGTCTGGTTTCTTTCACTTGACATAATGTTTTTTCAGTTATTGTAATTCTTTAATTAGAGAAGTTGTAGATTTAAATTTAAAAAATCAACATTTCCATATACCCCTCTATTTTTGACACTTTCCATTGGTGTGGTACCTTTGTTACAATTGAGAAAAGAATATTAAAATATTGCTGTTAACTAGAGCTAACTATTAATATTATTTTTTAAATTTTACTTTAACAAACACTCCCCAACCCCCCCCACATCCCCTTGATAACTTCTAATCAGCTTTCTATCTCTATGAATTGTTATTTCTAGTTATCTCTTTTTACGTGATATCATATAATTTTTGTCCTTCTGTGCCTTGCTTATTTCACTGAGAAGAATGTTTTCAATTATCTTCCGAGTTGCAGCATGTCTAACAGCACATTTTTAAAGAGGTGGGAAAGCTATATTTAACATAACAGTTTAGGAGTGTTCAAAAAAATATAAAGTAATTTTCTATATGTACTTCTACTCAGTTTAAACTAGTCGATAAATAAGTATGTAAAACTATACAAATATTAGTAAAGAGTATGAGCTGTAAATAAAAATAAATGCCTTTCAACCACCGTATCAAAGTGGAAGCAAACACGCAATGGCATTTCCTTAATCTAAGTCTGTGTTCACTCTTACTTTTAAGAACAAACATCTTAATTTCTATATGAACAGTGGAACTTGGCAACTGTTTGACATTTATTTCATTTTTGTCATACCTGTTAGTTTAAAAGTTAGCATAAGAAACTCTCCAGTTTTCCATAAATCTTTGCAATCTTTCTGAAAGTGGAAATTATGGAAAAGTGTTTGGTAAAAACACTCATATCCAGCTCAATTTTGAAAAGATTAAGAAACAATTACTTAGAATCCACACTATCTTCTAAGTGCAATTTCCTTAGAGATGACCAATACAATAGATTACATTTTAAAATTTTTATTAGTGATTATTTACAAACACTCTACACCCACCAGGCAAAAAGCTCCCTCTTCACCCCTAATCCTTCCATCCTTGGTAACCTCAATCTACACTCTGTCTCAGTGAATTTGCTAATTCTAGATATCTCATATAAGTGATTTCATACAATATCTGTCCTTATGTGCCTTGTTTATTTTAATAACATAATATTTTCAAAATTCATCCATATTGCAGCATGGCTCAGAACTTCATTCCTTTTTATAGCTAAATAATATTCCATTATGTGTATCTATCATATTTTGTTTATTTATTCATTTGTTGATGGGCACTTGGGTTGTTTCTGCCTTTTGGCTATTGTGAATAATGCTGCTATGGCCATTGGTATAAAAGTATCTATTTGCAACCCTGTTTTAATTCTCTTTGGGATTTCCAGGTCAAATGGTAATTCTATATTTATCACTATATTTCTTTCCAAGAGGGCTGCACCATTTTACATGTCTACCAACAATGCAATAGTTTCCATTTTTCTACATCTTCTCCCATACTAGTTATTTTCCATCTTTTAAATAATAACCCTTTTTTGAGTGCAAAATAGTATCTCATGGCTTTGATTTGTTTTTCTGTAATATCTAATGATATTGAGCATCCTTTCAAATGCTGATTGACAATTCATTTATCTATTTGGAAAAATGTTCAAAAACTTTCCCCATTCTTTAATTGGGCAGCTTGTCTTTTTGTTGTTGGCACTGTAAAAAGTTCTTTAAATATTCTGGATTTTAAGCCCTTACCATATATATGTTTTATAACTATTTTCCCTCTGTTCTGTGGGTTGTCTTTTCACTTTCTTGATAATGTCTTTAGTTGTTAATTTTGATGAAGTCGATTGATCTGTCGTTTCTTTTGTAGCTCATGTTTCTGGTGTCATATCTAAGAAACGATTGCTGCACCCCAGGTCTTGACGATCTGCCCCTATGTTATTGGCTAACAGTTTTTAGGTTGTAGATCTTATACTTAGGTCCTTGATCCACTTTGGGTTGATTTTTGTAAATGGTGTGAGATAAGGTTCTGTCATATTTGGAGCTTCAGGTGGCAGAGCCCCCAGTGGTGACACTCCCCCTTAGTTCGATCTGCATCAAAGCTGAGTCTCAGGCACCATCTGATGCTTAAGCCGGTTTGTTTCAGCAGCGCTCTTACCTCACCAGCTTGCTGGTGTCGTGGCACCTTTCAGTCAGGAGTCTGTCCGTGCAACCACTTAAAGGGAGGGTCTCTATCCAGAGACAACTCTCAGAATTTGGGAGAGTCTCACCCCTCTAATATATCTGGATTCAGTCCCGGTCAGATACCAGGTTTTTATTTCATAAAGAAAGCTAAAGTTAATTTTATAAGGGTAAGACTTATTTTAAAGTTCATGAAAGTTACATTTGTGGTGAGGTGGCCTTGATTGTGGAAATCTGGCTGCTGTTGCAACATCTTCACGAGTGACACATATTGTTAGTCTTACGAAATGCTTTAACAGGTCTCCTGACTATCACTAACTTTCTGGCGATAATGCGTCCTATAACACATTAAAGGGTCACACTTTATTGTTTTGCATTTGGATATCCAGATTTCAAAACCATTTGTTAAAGAGACTATTCTTTCCCCATTGCTTGTACTTGGCAGCCTTTCCAAAATTCAATTAGCCAAAGATGCATGGATGTCTATTTCTGGACTTTCAATTTATTCATTGGTCAATTTTTATCTTTATGCCAGTTCCAAACTGTTTTGATTACCATAGCTTTGTAGTACATTTTTAAATTGGGAGGTGTGAGTCCTTCAAATTTATTATTTTTCAGAATTGTTTTAGCTACTCAACTCCCCTTGCAGTTCCATGTGAATTTTATGACGAGCTTTTCCATTTCCAAAAATAAATAAGTAAAAAGTGCTGGAATTTTGGTAGGGATTGCATTGAATCTGTGGATTGCCTTGGGTAGTACTGACTAACAGTATTAAGACTTCCAGTACAGGAACATGGGATGTCTTACCATTTATTTAGGTCTTCTTTAATTTCTTTCATCAGTTATTTGTAGATTTCAGCATACCAGTCTTTCACATCCTTGATTAAATTTACTATGAGATATTTTATTCTTTTCGATGTTATAAATGGAATTGTTTTCTTATTTTCATCTTTAGATTGTTCATTGTTAGTGTACAGAAACTCAGTTGAGCTCTCTTGGGTTGTGTTTGCACCCTGCTACTTTGCTGAATTCATTTATAAGCTCTAGTAATTTTCTTATGGATTCCTGTGGATTTTCAACATATACGATCATATCATCTGCAAATAAGTATAGTTTTATTTATTCTGTCCTCATTTAAAGACCTTTTACTTGTTTTTTTTCTTATATGCTTTTTCCCCCTTTGTTCCATTTATGTAGTGTATTATATTGATTGCTTTTTGTATGTTGAACCACCCTTGCATTCCTGGGATAAATCGCACTTGTTCATAATGTGCAATCCTTTTAATATGTTGTTAGATTTGGTTTGCAAATATTTTGTTAAGGATTTTTGGTTCTTCATTTATAATAGAAATTGGTCTGTAATTTTCTTGTTATTTCCTTATATTTTGTAGGGGGACATTTCTAACACAAATATGATTAAACAAATGCATATTAAAATGTGCCTGAGTGAAAAACAGTTTTCACTGTATGATGTGGCCTCAGTCTGGCCTGGGGTAACCCAGGCTGCCCAAGGGCACAGCATATCATGGCAGCTACAAGCACTAATATTGCAATAAGATATACCTACATTTTAGTCTTGGCCCTGCCGATAGCTACTGTGTGACTTCAGCAAGTGTGCCAGCTGCCAGTTTCCTCATTTGTAATGATGGGATGATTAAAAATATCCAACTAATGTTGTCAGTAAGGCAAGGAAAATATATGCAAATAACTGGCAAGCATA
>PVKH010022430.1:0-14102 GCA_004027955.1 Chaetophractus vellerosus
TCACCCTCTGCTCTTTGGAACTTTCACCAGATATCTTAAATGCAACTCTTGGATTTTTTTTTAGTGTTTTTCTTACAATTTTGAGGAAATGAATTAAGGTATAAGATAAAAAAGCCCTAGAAAGGAGTAAGCAGAATAAGGTTCTAGTCAGGGCTCCAATTCCTTGTGTGGCTGTTGGACAAACTCCTTGCCCTTTCAGGGCCTCAGTTTCCCTACAGGTTCAACAAACACTATGGAATAGCTACCTATTGGCCTGGGGACCCCAACCTCACAGCTCTATCTTTCTAGGGTTCTAAAGGGCACAAGGAATAGAGGAAAGACCATACCCTAGAAGAAGCAATGGGCCAGCTGACCGGCATGTATTTTCTCTATCAGCTGTCATCAGGCAACATCCCAGATGTAACAAAGAATGTCCAGACAGTGGCAGAGCTGTGGGTCAAGTCAACAGGCACTCATTTATTTACACATCAATTCTGTGTCAGATGCTGTACTCAAAGCTGGGTATACAACTATAGACAAGACATACTCCTGCCTTGATAGAGACAGCAGTATAGTATGGAAAATGGGGACTAAGAGATTTCAATCTTCTATATCCTATATCTTATAACAAGGACTTCCACATTGGGCCAGGACTAGGCCCAGAAACTCCTGCCAGAAAACAACTATAACACTGCAAAAAATATGATTTTTTTTTCAGCTTGAGAGAAGGGAAACACACAGGTGGGCCTCACATTTACCCTGGATTTCTGCCTGGCAGCACTTTCTAGAACCCATCACAGGGAAATAAAGCCCAAACAGAGCATGGCATCTTGGTAAGCTGGGAAGGCAGAAACTAGAATTTTTAAGCTGTTGAAATGGTTGGAATGTGTATGGCAGGGTATTAAAGAGGAGAGAGCTATGCAAAGGGATTCTAGAGCAGGGCTTCTCAACATTTTTGGTCCATGGTCCCCTCTGCCAATCAGGTGAAAACCAGGGACCCCTTACTAAGTCCACACTGTACTGTGTATTATTTAATAAACATATCACACCTGCACTAGCACATCACCACAAGAATAATGTTTTTTCTGACTTTCAATTCACACTCATGGACCACTAGTTAAGAACCCCTGTTCTAGAGGTATATGGGGGATTTACTGCCAGTCTTTGGCTGATGGCTGGGCTGAATGTATGCAAGGAAAAACTCTAATGTCTAGAATAGAGTTGTTGATGCAGGGCTGAGGGCTGTATAGTGCTGGAAAATGTGTGATCCTGGCCCAGCTGGTGTGAAGAGACCTCACTTCACACTGGGCATTCAACTGAGACCCCAGAGAGAAAACATCACAGGAGTGAGAACCACATCTTAAAATAAGGACCACATCCTAAGATGATAATACAATCAACATAGACCTAATTAACAAAAAGATAAAAGAATCCTAGCAGTTGCAGAAGGACACACCAGTTATTTAACTGCCTGCCAGGATAACATTCAATACTCCTGAAAGACTCAACATAATCCAGAGTACCCATGGCATATTATTCACACTACTCACACGAAGAAACAGGGGAAAAAAGTCAAAAGATGGTTCAGATGTTAGAATCTGAAGACAAAGGACTTTTAACAGGCATTACAAATATGCTGAAGGATTTAAAGGAAATGTGGATGTAAGAGGAAATCTTAGCAGAGGAATAGAAACTTAAAAAAAATCTATGACTGAAAAGTACCATATTTAAAATGAAAAGTTTACTTTATGGGCTTAACAGCAGCTCAGGCACTGCAGAAGAAAGGGTCATTGCATGTGAAACAGAGCAACAGAAATTATACAATTTGAAGAACTCAGAAAAAATAATTTAAAAATAAATGAACAGAGACTCAGTAACCTTTGAGAAAATATCAGGTCTTCTAATGTATGTACATTTGGTATTAGAGGGAGAGAGTGGAGAAAATGGACAGAAAAAATATTTGAAGACATATGTCACAATAATGAAAACCAAAATTAAACATGTTCAAAACATTGGTGAGAATTTTTTAAAAAATCAATGTATCAAGGGATAGACCATGTTCATGGATTGGAAGAATCAATTTTATCATGGGCTAAGTTCTCCCAAAATTGCTCTATAGATTCCAAGCAAATTTCATTCAAAATCTCAATCACCTTTTTTTCTTTTTGGAGAAGCTGACACATTGATGCTATAATTTATACATAAAGGTAAAAGACCTAGGATAACCAAAACAATCTTGAAGAACAAAGTTGTAGGACTCAATGATTTCAAGACTTACTATAAAGCTACAGTTACTCAAGGCAATGAGATATAGGAATAATGATAGACAAATGGATCAACAGAAGAGAACAGTGTAGTTTAGAATGGACCCACATGTTTGTGGATACCTGATTTATTACGGAGCCTCAACTTCAATGAACTGGGGGGAAATTGCATCTTTAATAAATGGTACTGGGCCAACTGATATTCATATTAATAAAATGAACTTTGCTCTCTGTGACAATTTGAGATTATTTTTGTGAATCCCCAAAAGAAAAAGATTATGTTTGTAAACTAAACTATTATTCTGGGTGTGATAGCTTTGATTATATTGGATTCAGTTGAGGGGCCCTTGATTAAGTTACCTGTTAAGATTAGGGCTTTGATTTGAACATGTCAATAAGGCGTGACTCAGGTTGAGTCCCTGAACTCTTGGTGGGCCGATACAAATGCACACTCACTGGAGAAGATGCCAGAAGAGAGAGTGCTGTCATTTTTTATCTTGGAGCCCCAGGGGGAGATGAGCCATTCAACTGAGAGTTTGCAGCTGACCTTGAGAAGAAACCAGGACAGCTAAGACCACCCAGAAAGAAATAAGCCCTATGCCAGGAGAGAGAGGAAGCCCTGAGAGACAAATCCTATGCCAGCCTGTAGCTGAGAGAGAGGAAGCCCAGAGAGGAAGGCTAAAGCTTCTCAGAGATCAGTGACTATCTAGCTTCAACACATGGCAACTGACTTTGATGAGAAAGCAACCTTGAATTGGACTCTTCAGGGTAATTGTAAGTTTTTACCCCAAATTGATACCCTTTTTAAAGCCAACAGATTCCTGGTACTTTGCATCAGCACCCCCTTGTCAAACTAATACACTATCTATTTTATACCTTATACAAAAATCAATTTTAGATGGACCTACATGTGAAATAGACATATATGTGAAATGTGGAATAATTACCTTCTAGAAGAAAACATAGAATTTTTTTTTTAATTTGGGGATGTCACAAGTATTTCTTAAATATGGCAAAAAAAAAACCTAAAAATTGAAAATATTGCTAAATGGATTTCAGTAAAATCAATACATTTTATTCAAATACCATTAATTAAATAGTAAGGCAATCCACAGGGTGAGAAATGGCATTTATGATACATATACTTAATAAGCACTCAGGTCCAGTAAATATAATGAACTCCTATAAATTAAGAAGACACAACCCATTGTTTGTAAATGGCAAAAGACTTGAACAGGAACTTCACAAAACAGGATATTCTAAACTGCCAATAAATATATGTAACGGTTCTCAACATTCCTAGTGAGAAAAATGCAAGTTAATAGCACAGTGAGATACAATATACCTGCCAGAATGTTTAAAATATTGACAAGACGTCACATTAGAAAACTGCTTTTCAGTATCTAACCCAAGCAACAATTCCACTCCTAGTTATTTGCCCAAGAGAAATGGAGAGCACATAACTTCTAAAAGACACACAATATGTTCAGAGCAGCACAATTCATTATGGTATAAAACAGGAAACAACCCAGCTGTCTTTCAGCAATAGAATGGATAAATTGTGCTATATTCATACAATGGAATGCTATTTAAAAATGAAAAAAAAAAAAGAACTATTGCTATATAACATGAATGAAACTCACAAATATGATTTTTAATGGTAGTAAAAAGACATTATATATATTATGATTCTATTTATTTAAAGTGCACAAACAGGCAAAACCTCTCTAGCAGTCAGAATATTTTTGGGGTGAGGAATTAGTGACTTGGAGTGAGGGTAAAAGGAGGCTTCTGAGGTGCTGGTGATAGTCTATATCTTGATCTGGGAATTGTTCACATTAGTGTATTCAGTTATGATTTGTGTTCTTTTCTATATTTGTTCTACTTCAAAACAAAAATTTTGCTTCCCCAAAAGGCATTGCAAGAGTCCTGTTGAGAGCTGATGAGTGCTTGAGTAGGGGCAATGGCTACAGTGATGGTCAAGAAATACTCAGGAGATAAAGTGGCAGATGTGGGGAGCCAGTGGGGGGGATCGAGGGAAGGCAGGAATTTAAGATGAAGCTCAGTTTCTTTCCTGGCTTCAGTGATGAAATGAATGGGGGCCGTTACAGGGGATCAAAAATTCAAAAGCATGTTGAATTTGAGGTGCTTGTGGCAAGCCACGGGAATGTCTCTGGCAGCTAATTAACCGGGAATTCAGCCAAACTGTCTGAGCAAAACGTAAGGGTGCAGGAGTCATCAGCATCCCTGGTCATAATTAAAATAACGAGTCTGGATGGACTCACAGAGGAACATGGAGCAAGAAAGGATGTGTGAGACAGAACTCTGGGGAACACTCCACTTTAGGGGAAGGCCCAGAGAGGGGAACCCGTCACCAGGACAGAACAGGCTCAGCTGCAGAAATAAGAAAACTCAGGGTCATCACTGACAGCAGTCCTACCCAGAAGGGATGCAAAGAAGTGTGGCCAAAGTTAGACAGTTCTCTCAAAAAGCTTGGCTGGAAGGCAAGGTGCTAGCTCTGCAGCTGTGGTCTTTGGGCAAGTTATTTCTCCTCTCTGAGTTTCTTCAACTTGGCGAGCTGGATTGCAGTATCAGTGATAAAGATAAGAAATCCCTGAGATAATGCAAATAGTGAGAGCCCATTACCAGTAGCCACAATTATCCTTGCATATGCAAATAAAGCAAGGTGTTCTTTCTCAGAATGGGGGGTCTCATGGACAAATTCACTGGCGAAGCAAAAAGAGAAAAAAGAGGAAAGATATTAGATAACCCAGTGAGGAAACAGAAGGAGCAGGCCCCATCACCAGGGTAGAGGAAGACTCCTGTCGCTCTCGCGCATGGGGTAAGAAGCAATGTGGAGACAGACACATCTGCTGGAGTGGTGGGCTTTGCAAGGTCTCCACAGTGAACTCAACATGGATTTGGGCAGGGCCCTTGTCCTTGGTGCAATTAGCACAGGCAGCAGGGTTATTATAGGCAATAAGCTTCATTTATTCACTTACCATTCATTCATTCACTTACACTTGACAAAAACCTACCAAGGGCCTATTATGTGGCTTATGGGACTAAGAAATAGCTCCTACCCTGGAGAAGGTTACACTCTTCTAGGGTAGTGAACAAGGAAATAAATGGGAGTTAGCACTTACTGAACATTTTCTATGTATCAGACTGTGGTCTTTACATGGGAGATCACATTTATCTCTTAGCAGGACTGGGAGGTATGGTTCCATCTCCATTTTACATACATACATGAACACTGAGGCTTGAAAAGTTAAGTGATTAGCCTGAGGTCATACAGATGTGTTGAAGCCATCGGTAGCGAAGAGCTACAACAAGAAAGTAATTGTAGTGAGGTCTGATTGGCTGGGTGCTCAGACAAGCAAACTGCAGTGGGAATTAAAGGGTGGAGAAACTGACATGAGATAGGTTTGGAAATAGTTTTCAAGGGCAAGATTACGTTTCAAAGAACATATGTGTCCACAGCTTACTCCTTGCAGAGAGAGAGAGAAAAAGAGAAGGAGGGGAAGACAGAGGAGAGAAAAAGAGAGAGAGAGAGAGAGAGAGAGAGAGAGAGAGAGATTATCTGCAGGTCTCAATTCTGCTCCCATTATTGAAATATGGCTCCTTCTTGAATAAGCACAATTCATTCTTATGACCAAAGTTATGCTGGATTTTCTACAAGCTTTCCTGAGTACACAGAATTGTCCTTCTGCACTGCCAAATTCCCAGATCACATACTTAGCAGCTGTTTTCAAGATATTTTGTCAAAATTGCATGTCATATAGGCACAAAATAATTTGTCGCAGGCAGTTTTACATCTGGTTGACTCCAATCAAATCATCCAGAGATTAGGTAAAAACTCACAAATTTTATCAGTTTTAATTACTTAAAACAATTTTGATGGCCTTTTGAGTTTCCCCAACCCCCAGATACTCAACACAAAGTTTCAGAAATAAGGGACAGATGGTAGAAATATTTAAGACTCTGTTTTTTTTTTTTTTGAACAAAAATGATCAAGAAAAGATTTCATCTATTTTGATTTTTTTTCCCATTTAGCAGTAAACTGTTTTCCATGGAAAAGAATGTCTTTATAACATCCAGTCTAACAAAAAAAAAATTCCTTTAATCTAATTTTAACCAAAATGAAGCATTCCTCCCAACACAACTTTGAGCAGGATGGACTTGGCACACAGAGAGGCCTCAGATGGGTGCGTTAAAGGGCAAACACCCGTGGATAACTTAACCCAGTGTCTGGGGGACCTCCATAGGTCCAAGGCGGCTGACCAACAATTGGGTTAACACTTGGGTAGACATGAGCTCGCGCTGATGTCTTCAGTCAGTCAGAGCATGGCTGAGAGAACAAGCTTGGATTTGGTGTGGTAGATACAGAATGCCCAGCACCCCAAATGGAGCTGAGAGCACATCTCTGAGCAGGAGGGGAACGCCAGGAAGGAGTCTCACAGCTGCCTAGATTCCTCTGGTAAATAGAAATTCTGAAGCCAGAAGTAGAATTCTGAAGTAGCATCCCCAAAGTTTCTGACGGAGGCTGGGGCTAAGCGACCTCGGGGCTTCCTTCTATCTCTGAGTTCTGTGATCCTCAGGTGCTTGGGGCAAGAAGCCACTGGAAGAATGCACCCTGATACCAAAGAAAGATGAAAACCCACCCTTTAGAGTCAAGCCTAGATCAGCTCCCATCTCTGCAACTGACTACCTGTACAACCTGGACAAGCCACTTAATCTTTCTGACCATGATTTTCCTCATCCACAAAACTTTATTTCATGTTAAAATGCCATAATATAGTGTCTGGCACAAAGCAACCAACTATAAGAGGAGGCAGCCCTTCTCCACCAGACCTCTATTACATACAGCCTCTAAGTCACTAAATACTCCAAAGAAGTCATGAGCTTCTCTTCACCTGACGAGCTCCTTCTTGTGCTTTATAGAGGCTTCTGTCACCCATCCTGTCTAGAGTAGTGATTTAACCCAGGGACGAGGGTCCTCTATCATCGCCATGGATGGGCTCAGTCATTATTTGATAAATGGGTGAAGACCATCTCACTGCAGCAGAGACTGCCTTACTGTCCACACGCCCGTGTCCCTTTCTTGCTGGGTGGGCAGAGTGGTTAGGGGAATAGTCACAAAATAGGTGGCAGGATTAGGTAACAGGGAGATGTCAGGTTGGCCTATTGGGTTCCTGGCTGGACAAGTGTGAGGACACAATGCCATGTGCTGAGAGAGGGAAACAGGCAGAGAAGCAGGTGAGGGAGAGAGGTTGAGTCAGCTCAGCTTGAGGGGGGAGGGTGGAAGGCCTGCGGGTCTGGAACTAGTGTCAGAGTGGCAGGGGCCCCCTCTCACCCTTATCATGAACCGGCTGCATGATTGGGGGCCTGGCCTTTCCCCCAAGGACTTCTGCCGCCATTTTTACCCACATGTACATGCACATGCTCAAGCACAGGTGTGCACACACACCCCTACCAGCTCTCACACACACAGGTGCATCCCTCACCTGCAACTCCTAATTTCATAGGTGCCTGCCTCCATCTAGCCTTCTGGCCAACTCATTTCAGCCCGTCCATAAAAAGCCATTTGAGTAGCACCTACCCCATGTCTGAACCTCCAAAGTCTTCTGCCACTTCGCTCAAGGAGCTCACTATCTTATGTCTGCCTTAATGCTCTACTGAAGTACCTTTTAGGAAGGACACCAATGACCCTGTGTTGTCAGAAGGTCTTCTCTTTATCCCCTTCTACTTCCTTAAAGCACCCAATACTTTGTTCAGCCTAGTGAGGACGCCCTCCTGCCCTCCTCCCTCTCTGCACATTCCTCCTTATCCAACTCAGATTCCATGGCCCATCAATCTACAACACTCTCACCAACGTGTAATTCCCTTTGTCTTTTTCACCTGTCAGGAAAAACAACCATTCACTAAAGCAGTGCTTCTGGAAGGTTGCTGGGCCTATAAATCACTGGAGAATTTGGTAAAATGCTAATTCTGATTCAACAGGACTAGGATGGGGCTGAAGAGTCTGCATTTCTAACCTCCAGGTGCTGTCAATGGTAGGAATCCACAGACCTCACTTGGAGTAGTGGAGTTTTTGTACTTGGATAGCTAAGAACATCTATGTCTACACACCCGGGAGGACCTGTTATCACCTACTTGGCTATGGCCTAGATATTGCGGGCAGCCCCAAGTAGGTTTCTGATAAACTCACTCTCCTCAACGCCTATCTCAACCATACTCTTCCCCTTCAGAGGCTGCAATTTCCTCCTTGCTTGAAGTGGAGACTTTTACCTTCCAGAGAAGAAAGACGTTATTAGATGAGAACTTCTCTTTTGCTTTGTTTACAATATAGGATTTGCTGCTTTTTCTGTCTAAGGCTTGTTTGCAATGCCTGGGATTTTATGCTCTTCACCTATGCCAGACATGTTATGTGGGCTTGTTAAGGCTTCCCTCCCATAAACATTCAAGCTCTTTCTAGCAATGGGATTCGTCCCACCAAGATGTCAGTGTCCCTCAAAGCCACCGCCATCACCACCTCTTCCACTTGGAATCTGTATCCACCTTCAGCCAGCATCATTCCCCATCTCTCTTATCTCCTGCAAAGTCAAAGTGCTCAAACAAGAATTATCCACTCCTGTCTGTGCTGCCTCATGCCTCACTTGAATTTGAACTCCACCACCGACCACAACACCAGAACAGCTCTTGCATAGTTTACTCATAGCTTCTATGTTGCTAAATCCACTAGACATTAACATGTGACCCCTCCTCCTCCTTGAAATATTCTCTTGACTTCTGACATCAGATATTTTTTTAGACTTCTGCTTCTACTCTAAATGGATTAGTCAAGGTACTTCCTCCACCAAAAGAATGCTAGTTAATTCCATTTCCTCCACCATAGCTGGGAACTAACCCACTTAAAAGTACTTAGGGTCAGCCTGTCCATTCTCTTCCCAACATCACTGCTCTGCCATCATCCATAGCAGTGAAGTCCAATGGAACTTTCTGTGATGATGGAAATATGCTGTATCTGTGCTGACCAATACAGTCACTACTAGCTACATATGACTACTGAATACTTGAAACATGACTCGTGCAACTGAGAAAATTAAGTTTGAAATTTTAATTTAAAGTTGCATTTAAATAGCCACCTATGGCCAGTGGCTGCCATATCTGCTAGCTCAGATCTGCAGGAGCAAATACCTCAGAGACTCATTAATCAGCAGATGTTCCTCAGGTCTATGGCAAATTTTAACAATTTTGCAAAGTTATAAAAGGCAGTAAACATAACAGAATCAGAAGTATGCCTTACAGACACAGATGACCTGGTTCAAATCCTGCCTCTGACACTTTGAGTTTAGCAAGTAACAACCTCTCTGAGCTCAGTGGCTTCATATATACGACAAGGATAACAGCAGCAGCTCCTATCGCTGATTGTCCCCTTCCACCATCCTTAATCACAAAGTCCCTTCTGCCCTATAAGATAACACATTCATATGTTCCTGGGATGAGAATGTGGACATCTTTGGGGGGGCACATTACTTAGCCTACCATGGGGCCCTATGGCATTTGAGTGGTCAAAATTTGCCCATCATAAAGACTGAGTCTTACTGCTGAGGTGTTACAAGCAATAATGTTGCCTACATAGAACAATCCACAAAACCAGGATTCTAAGGCTAGGTGCCTTTGGCAATGGAAGCTGTGTGACCCTGAGCAAGACACCTAACCTTACTGAGCTTAACTTTACCATTGGTAAAATAGAGACAATGTCTACTCCCCACACTGTGAGGGCTACACGAGCTGGTATGTGTCAAGAATCCAGCACGTGGAAGGGCTCCCCCCTCCTCCATCTCCCCTCTTGGCCCCCTTCTGCTTTCCATTCTGAGGACACACATATGCATCCACATTCAGTCCCTTGGCATCTGCCATCACTAATCTGTGGGGACTGATGAGCTGTTACTAATGGGATTTTTAGGGGAGGGAGGGAAAATAGAAGAGCTTTGGTGCTTCACTCATCCTGCTGAGATTTTGACACAGACAGATCTTAAGAGAATTAGGCAAAGAAGGAGAACTGCTATGTATAAATGTCAGTGCCCCTCACAAAATGTTACGTCCCAAGACCTCACTTTTTGCCTGCAAATACTCTGAGAAGTCAGAGCGTATTTCCAAAGTGGCTCTGAACATGTCACTGCCTTTTTAACATCACTTAAAGACTGCCCTGCTGCTGACAAGACAAAGTGAGGCCTCCTTTGTCTGAAACCATGGGAGGCCTCATGCCAGTCTCCTGACTGCCCTTGCAGCTTTACCCGGCTGCCCCCACATTCCAGCCACAAAAAAGGCCTCCCTGATCTTAATGTCCACTTTGATATCTAATCATTAGCATGTCAAGATACTTGCACCTCTAAGTGAAGTTTCCTCAGTTGTGAAATGGGTCATTGTGAAGCTTAAGATGATACTTGAGAAGCCCCAAGAACATTGCCAGGTGATAACTAGCAGTAATTATATTAACAGCAGTACCTACAGTACGCCAGGTGTTCAATAAAGGTTGGCTCATCTCCTCTCACCATCAAGGAATTGCATTTATCTTTCTCAGGAGACTGTGGATCATGGGAGGATATGCATAACGTTTCCCTTGTCTTATGTGTAAACCCAAGTGTCTAGAACAACCTAAGTACATAATGAATGTTTGTAGAAAAGCAGGTAAAAGACCGAGAAAGTAAAGAACAACTGGTATACCAGCCAATGTCCAATTTAAGTAGAACCTTTGTTCCTAAGACTCCAGGGACCATCATTTACTCTGGGCCCCTGGGTCTTCCTGCTGTCATACTGCAGCCTGACTGATCTTCCCAACAACAAATTTGATCATGTCACTTCTGTGTTTAAAATCAACCAGTAGCGTCCTAGATTAAGTCCAAAGTCCTTGGCCTGACTGAACCAGGCTATCACAGTCTAGCTCTACCAAGTCTACCTTTGCCCTCACTGTGCCTCTACCCAGCAGTGCCCTTTCTTCTCAAATCTCTCAATCATCTTTCTAGAGCCAGCTTAAATTGAACTTTTCAAGAAAGCCTTCTGTACCCTTAAAGAGAGTTACTCACTGCCTATTTTTTATTTTCACTACAACATCTGTAAATACATTTTGTGGAGCATCAACATTTGGGCAGGTTCTGCACTAGACAATTTTCACACCTTATCTTTTAACTCAGTGCTTCTGAGATTTTAGCATGCATCATAATTCCCTGGAGGGCTTGTGAAAACACAGATTCCTGAACCCCACTCCAAATTCTGATGCAATAGGTCTGGGGTGGGTCCTGAGAATTTGTATTTCTAAAAAGCTTCTTGCAATGCCTTTACCTGTGAGTAAAAAATATTCTACTTGTATAAGGGAGTGCAAGTTAGGTGACTTGCCAGAGGATAAATTATTCTGTGATGAAGCCAAAATTTGACCCCGAGTTTCTGGAGCCATGGATTGTAATTTCTTAACAGGAGCAACAGCAGCCACTACACAATTGACGAGGAAACAGGCACAGAAAGGGTATATAGCTTGTACTAGGTCACACAGTCACTATGTGGTAGAATTGAGACTTGGACCAAGGGACAATGACAGCATGTCTGTCCACTTAATAATGGTCATTGTCTGAATGTAATATTGCTCACCCTTCATTTTAACTGTTGGTTTACAAGAAAGTCTCCCCAGCCAGACAGTATTTACCCTTTGAGGTCAGGGGAATTGTCTCATTTAGCTTCACATCCTAGTCACTGCAAAATGCAAGCAATTAGCAGGTACATAGCTTGTATGATGAGTGACTAAATACACAAGACTGAAGGAGTAAATAAAGGACATGAAAATAACCTGTCTGACACCTCTTGACAAGCAGATTGGCCTTCTCTATAAATGGTATAACTAGAACCACAAAACAATCTGTAGAGGGGCATTGAGAAGCCCAGTTTGTCTTCAAATAACAATATCAATCACAACAACCAAAACAACAACAACAAAATACTTTGTCCCCAGAAACTGTGGGCTGGCATTCAAAGGCAGCTCTGGAGCCAGGCAAAAGAATGCAGGTTTGGCAAAATGAGGCTCCCGCCCCAAACTAAAAAAGCTTCTCTTGTTTCCCTTTTAGCTAATTTCTCTCCTTTCTGAGTCTACCAGGGGGGTCGGTCTAGTGGATGCTATTCAAACCAACAGCTGCAAAGGGGGGCGGGGGTGAGACAGAGAGGAACTTTCTGTTGCTTGTAATCAAGGGTAAAAATAAAAGAGGCACAATGAAAATTAAGGAGAATAAACAGTGATCAAGCCTTTTCTTTTCCATTTGCCGATGGAGTCCTGCTGTGTGTCCAACAATGAGGGAAGAACAGGACTCTGGGATGTGGGATACCATGTCGGCGCCCACTGCCTGTGAGGACAGAAAGACGCCTACATGGAGCCATAGTTATGGGATGGAAAATATAACTCTTGCAGCCCCCTTTCTAAGCATGAGTCGAGGCTGTGGATGCCCAAGGGTGGGAGAACAGGACAGGCAGAGGAGAGGAGTAGGTGAGGAATGGATGTGGCCCTTGGCTGTGAGACAGGGGGTTGCATCCAGATGAGGTACTCAAGTTCTTGAGTCATTCAGAACACTTGAGGGGTGGTCTTGGACTGGAGACCCTACAACCAAATCATGGATAACCTGTCTCTGTCATGGCCATCACCAACCCCTCTCAAAGCTTTCTGCTATACTCAAGGCTAGATTCCAGGATCTGGGTTCTAATGTAGGTGCTGAGATTTGACCTGGACTGCTCTTGGACAGGCTGAACTGACCACAGCTTTCACCAAACCCAACAATGATGACAACTCCTATCATATGTCAGGGGCTGTGCCGTGGGCTTGTCGTACAACATCTAATCCTCACAACAGCTCAAAGTGGTAGACAGTCTTATTCCGATTTTACAGATAAGAAAGGTTCAAAATGATGAAAGTTTGACACAAAAGACATGAATACATGTCTACGCCCCCATGATGAACAGAAAGAAAACCCTCCTTTCCCAGCATTGCTTCTCTGGAAAGCGGTAGAGTGGTATCCTCATTCTTGCCATCTTACCCAGATCCAGCACATTCTACCACCACACCAGGATGCTCCAAAGGATGGTGGAAGTTATACTTCAGGCTCCCTGCTGAGAATGAGACCAAATAGGAAGAACCATGGGAGGCTGGTGAGTGCATCAACAAGCTACCTTCAGACATAACTGGTCAATCATGGGGAACAAAACCAGAAGGCAATAAGACAGGGCACTGGAAGTCAGTGAAGCTGTTAAAGGCAAGTAGAATGGAGTAGAGAGGGGAAACAGGTTCAGGCAGAGAAGGGACTTGCTCGATTTCACCCATAAGAAGTGGAGGGCAGAGTGAAGAGAATTGGAAGAGGAGCAGAGGGGAATTCAAGGTGTGGAGGTACCATAGAGTCAGGAGCTGAGGAGGCTCAGGAATTCCCAGGACACCATGGGTGGTCAGTTCTGCCTGAACTTGAAATGGCTACTGTAGTGTTGTGCCCACGTGGAAGTGGGTGCACTGCTACCCCAGCTGCTGGTAATGTCAGCTGCTGCTTGCTCACAGCTTCATCTCTCCCTGGGATTTACTCCCTGAAGGTTATGTTTCCTGGGGATGTGAGGGGATGCCAGGGGCTGGTTGATATGGACCCAAAAGGCCCATCCCCTTGCCTCTATTTGGGACAACTCTGTAGTGCCCCACAGGATGCCTGAGTCCTCAAATGTAAATCTCGAGTCAGCATCTTCCTTGCCCAATCCTGCCTTCTTCACACCCTTACAGGCGATTTCTTGACTTCTGTCCCCAGTAAACCTTCTGAACCCAACTCTGGCTCAGATTTT
>PVKH010022431.1:0-14098 GCA_004027955.1 Chaetophractus vellerosus
TTTTCACCTATATCCCCCCACACCTGATGCCCTACACCAGTAACCCTCCCTTGCCATATTTTCCAAAAAACATTCCCAACAATCTAGTTTTATGTACAGTCCTGCAAATCCCCAGAGTTCACCTGTTCCTTTCCACCAACTTTCCCCCCAGGGTCCATAGATAGTCCAACCCAACCCAACCCCTCTCTCAACTCCCTCCCCACAGACCAGCACCGCTGAGCCCAATCACATCACTGCACCACTCCCATGCCTATCCACTGTCCAACCACAGCCTTCTACCTTATCATAGCTTTTGCCCATATGGACATCAGTTCACCACCCTCTACTCCCTTTCTGTCTCCTATAAACCTATCTTCCAGACTCTAGCTCTATGAGTCTGCTCAATTTGCTTAAGTCCTATCAGTGAGGTTATGTAATATTTGTCCTTCAGTGCCTGGCTTATTTCGTTTAACATAAGTTCTTCAAGATTCATCCATGTTATCCCATTAATGTTTCATTCCTTCTTAGAGCTGAGTAATATTCCATTGTATGTATATACTACAGCTTACTTATCCATTCATCTGTTGGTCGACATTTGGGTTGCTTCTAACTTTTGCAATAGTGAATAATGCTGCTATGAACATTGATTGGTGTGATGCATCTGTTTGTGTCCTTGCTTTTAATTCTTCTGGATATATACCCAGTAATGAGATTGCTGATCATATGGCCGTTCTACAGTTAGCTTCCTAAATAGGGCATTTTTAAAGATCTACTTCTAAGATCAAATGGAGAATACTCTTCTTCCCTTGAGCATGCTTGGAAATTGTTCCCTATTGCGTTTAAATATATGCTCATATTAAAATAAAAAAAAACACATTAAAATGAAAACCCATCAAATAAAGGAGAGTACTTTTTGAGTATACATTTTTATTTTGCCCACATTTTTGTCCCAAATTGCCAAATGTGCAATGAAAAGTTAATAGTTCACCATTTTAATCAGTGACTTTTGATAAGGTCATTATATTAAGGGTATACATAAATTTGTGATTTAGGGAAACAAAGTGAAAAACACAAAAAAATGAATGTGGTATGCTATAGTTACAAAAATTTTGAATGTTTTTCATAGACATCCCAGATAAATAACAGATTTTTAAATGATTGTCATGCAAATCTTATACAATATACAACACAGTTATTCTAATTTTATTATGCCACCTTTCCAAGGGCAGTGGGTTTTATTTTTGTCCACTCCTTCCTCTTTGACCTTGGTGCTTTGCTGTAAAGGCATTCAGTGACTGCTCCTATGTGACAGGAAAAATACCTGATTTGGCAAGTGTGCCATTTATGAAATGTGATATGGCATCAATCATCATTAACCCAAATATCCCCATCACATGCAGGGCCTGACCTCATCACATCTGGTTTCCTGTTTGAAAATCCTTCACTTTGTGGAGGTTTTGCTGATAACAATGCTCAGAATGATCTCTAGGCAATGGAAACTGACAAAGATGAATTGTCTGTCACTCAGGAGGATGCCCTGACCATGAAAACAATCAAGTACAACTGTCCATTATTATTATTTTTTCCCCTTGGCTTTCTTTATTTCTTGTATTAGTTTCTAGCTCAGCATCTGCTTTAAAAGCCTATTTAAAAATCTCAAGAGAAAATTTGTATTGGAGTATGCCCAGAGAAATTATTCTTCATTTATGACACTGCAATCTTTATTTCATTGTTGTCCACTTAATATTTTTAATCTTAATATTTTAAATTTCACAAAAGAACACTTAAAAATACACATTTACCATATGTGGATTCCTTAAGCACAAGATTTTTTATTAGTTATTATAGGTCTGGACAGATGATAAGTTTGTGTTTAGGAATTACTAGTTTTATTCTCCCTCTATAAAGTCTAAGGTAGTTAGCAATGTGGGGTCAGTAACTGAAGATGGTTACATAATAGATCCAAAATATTTTATCATTCAGAATAGACTAACAGGATTATTTCAATATGTATCTCATGCCTTTGTTCACTAAGCACCAATTCTAGGCTGTTTTACAATGAAACTGCCATATCTGAACACCATGTCCTCTTCATAAAGAACCTACAAAACAGCAGACCAGCAAGCAGGTACAAAAATTTATACTTTTCTTTTTGGCAATTCAAGATGTTTTGGGCATCTTTGAAATAATCTCTGTTGTGGAGCTTGAAGGAGAAAGAATTTAGTGATGGATAAGAGCATCAAATCAGCCAGTGATTGTGCAACTTTGTGCATTAGCAAGGACCATCTGAAAACTTAAATCTTGAGCCAAGAGTTTAAATAGATATGGAAAGGCTAAGAGATTTTGAAGTGCTGAGTGAATCGTAGAGGGAAAGATTCCTTGAAAAGAAAAATTTATGTCTAGATCAGGGTTGCAAAATAAGTTGTGCAAAAAGGCTAAGCAGGTAACATAAGTAAGGTAAGGGGATATGGACAAGCTTTATGTTCATTTATAATTGCACCAATAGAACTATAAGTACGTGTAACCATGTGAATTGATCTCACAGACGATGTTGAATAAAGGAAGTCAGGTAGACAAGAATACATTCTATATGATTCCCTTAACGTAAAGTCTAAACAGATAAAACAAGGCTATGGCATTACAAGTTAGGGTAGTGGCCCCCTGTGGACTATAGTGCCTGGAATGAGGCCCAAAAGGGGCTTATGAGATGCTGGTAACGTTCTGTTTCTTGGTGTATGTGCCAGTTACACAGATGAATTCACTGAGCTGTGTTCTTTTCTGAACATGTTATACTTCAATAAACAGTTAAAAAAAAGTCCCACTGTCTTCAAATCTTCAAGCCCACAAGAATATTTGTCACCCTCTTTTTTGGTTGAAATTTGTTTCCCTAGAGGCCTAACTTTTCCTTTCTAGCTTTTGATAGATGCATGAATACAGAGGGATGTTTCTTTACTATAAGAAAGAGAACTGGATGCATTTGGTGGTAAATGCCCACAGGGACTGGGCTTCGATATCAGAGAAATAAAGAGAACTGGCAAGTCCAGGTCTGTCTGCAGGAGACATCTTCTTATACATTTCAGCAGGTTGATGCCATATAGGTATAACCATGTGGGTGCTACTATATGTCTTAGGGGCTACCAGATTTTCTAACTATTTTAAGTGAAGACAGCTATATTAGTCAGGGTTCTCTAGGGAAAGATAACCAACAGGATATATATATATATGTGTGTGTGTGTGTGTGTGTGTGTGTAATGAGCTTTTAAAATAAAAATTGGCTAATACAACAGTGGGAGTGGGAATGGGCAAGTTCAATAGGGCAAGGCACAAGCTGAGAACTCCAGTGAAGGTTGTCAATGAATTCCCCAGGAGAAGCTGGCTGGATGAAGAAGAGATGGAAATTCTCTCTTCTGACAGCTGAACTCATTATTTCTCCTTTTAAGGTCTTCACCTGATTGGATGGTACTTCTTTCATTATTAAAGGCAATCTCCAGTCTCCTCAATTGATTGTAGACGTAACCAGCCATAGATACCAGTGATTTAAATCAAAGAATCATGAAATATCCTCCATTAGATATCCTTAGAGTAAGAACCAGACTAATGTTTTTTTGACCAAACAATTGGACATCATAACCTGGCCAAGTTGACATATGAACTTAACAATCACTCAAGGAATCTGAATTTTATTTGTCAACTTGAAATTTTCAATTTGAGGTAATTTTTTAAAAGCACTGTGACACTAGATGAAACACATCTTAGATCAGGTTTGACTTCCAGTTTGATCCCTTTGGAGTAGAAGGATAGATTGATTTCTGGGGACTTCTGGAATATCTTTGGCCAGATGTTTAAAAGATTTAAAAAGAAAATAAATGGGCATAAAGAGAAATAGATGTAGTAAAGAAAATACAAATAATTTTTAAATTGAATTTTGTACATGATTTATGCTAGGGTTGATGGTGGTTTTTTGTTTTTTAAAGTTCTGGGATCTTAGAAAATGGGATGTGATTTACATATTTTGGCACCTTAAATGTGAGTAATGAAAGAGTCTATTGCTCTCTACAGTTTCCAAGTACTTTTGAATGTGCTTTCTCTTTGATTCATTCAAACTCACACTTATTGATTGCATACAGTGTACCAGGTATGGGGCTAAGCATTCAGGACTCAGGTTCTCATTTAATCCTCAGATACTGTGATGGTCAACAATTTGCAGGTGAGAAAACTGAAGCTTACCTAAATTTATAAGTTAACCATAACTAGTATTCAAACCAGGTCTGACTCTAAAGCTTGGGCTTTCAAACTATTTAGCACTAATCACTAATCTTTTTACTACATCTAAAGGTAGGTGAACCAAGAATTTTCAGGCCCATTTGTGGATTAGAAAACTGAGACACAGATACTTTAAATGATAAAATGCACATTGTTTGTAGTGATAAAGGTTAGATGCAGACCTGTGGATTCTTGTTCCCATATCTTTCTCTTATACCCTGTAGGTCAGCCAAGGAGTTTATTTCATTTTAGCATATTTCTCCAACAGTGGATTCTTTCCTGTCACATAACTGCTTAATTATCCTTTATTTGTGGCCATAATCTAAATAAAGTCAACTTAATCTTTGATGATAAGATAATTGTACCAAAAACAAGAAGTGCACTGATATATGATATGCATAATGAATTAAATTCTTGATGCTTAGGATAACAACTAATGATGTTTCTTCTCTCAGCTAGTGTTAGAAAGTCAGGCATTCATCCAAATATGCAGATATTTGGCCTTGTGCAGGCAAAAGCTCTGAATGACTGACACAATTTTCACTTTAAATTACATTCTTTGGTGCCGGACAGTGGCAGATTATCAGACAAATAAATGTATGACTTTTAAAATAATTCCTTTAATCTTGACCAATAGTAGCTTCAGTTGATTTGGGAAAATTATGTTTTATGGTTTTGCTTATTAATCTTATATAATGCTTATGTAAATTTTAGTTTAGCCTTTTGAATTTTCTAGTTTTTTATGCTAAGGTTTGCAATTCTGTTTACCAGATGGACTTTAAGTGATCTCAATAATTGTAATAAAACTTATTGGAAGTTTATGTCTGTTATTCTTTTTCCTATTCAATGTGGTCAGGAGATCGTAAAATATTTAATGCAATGTTGGAAATCAGAGAATTGTAGAATTGTTTCTTAAAATAGAGAAGAATATATCAAACAAAGCATTTCCTTTGGAGTCTTTGTTTCTTAACTGTTTAAATAAAAAAAAGAGAGGCAGCTTTATTGTATTTTTGCTAAATTCATTAGGCCTTCTATTCAGTCTGTTAATTGTCCCCTCCTCTTGTGTGGTCCTCATGAAAAGAATCCATTTTTAACCAGTATCCTCCATTGTGGCTCTGATGTTTCCATGGAAATGAAATAGGCTTGTTCTGACATTTTAAAAAATTTTTTAATTTTTATTTTTGTTCTGACATTGTCTGCTATACATATTTACAGCACATTAGGTACCACCTGGGCATTAAAATCTTGCGATACAATAGGTTTTTATTTTTAATGAACACTAGCAATACTAGTTTCCCTTCACATTAGTTTCTTGTCATTGTGGTGGAAAAGCATGTAAGTAAGCAATAATTACTAGCACTGGTGGTGGTTTGGCAGCTAGATGAGATATATACATATATCTCACAACATGAAAACAGCAAATTTTATGTTATTCTTTTTTATTAAATCTTCAACTTACAATATTCTCCTAGAAGCTGTCTTAAATACACATGTAGTTGTATTTCTACTCAATATTTATGCATGCTTATTGGGTTTCAGATGCAGAGTTAATAGCTTGGGATACAGAGATGAATAGGATATATTCCCTGACCTTGGAGAGCTCAAATTCTACAATCTCAAATGACGTAACTTGAGTAAAGATGTGTAGTATATATCTTCCAACTTGGCTATGCCCAAGAGCTAGAAGGACATATCATATTTGTAGTGATGCGAAAAGTATAAAGATAAAATGTTAAAGATCACTTTTTCTTTTCTAATATAATTTCTTAGATACTTTCCTATCATGGCCTTGGGTAGGTACATCATGGAGGATCAGAGAAATCATGATCCCTGCCATCTACATGTTCATGCTTAACTCAAGGCTTTCTTTTATCCTCTTATTGCATACGCACAATTCCAAACAGTTATTTATTCTGTCAAATTATATTCAATTTCCACACTGTGGCAGGCACTGAAAACTATTTTCTGAGATGGTCCGACTTGAGCTTAGAATTCTCACTTCTTGATATAAAGAAGTCTGTCTTTAACTATTCTTTACTAATTTCCTCCTGCTTCAGAAACAAAAATCTTTCCCATTCAAGGCAAATGTTCTCCACCATGGTCTTGACTGTATCAGTTCAGACTCTTTTTAGTTCCCAAAGCTTCTGGTGACCATGGTAAGACTGCCCCTCATATTGTCACAATAGAACTTGTGAAGATTTAAGGGAGTTTCAAAGAAGTCCTTATGCTTCTGGTAAGACCATGTTTACACAGCCTTGGCACTAGCCAGAACAGGATTTTAGGAAGCCCTGAAGCTCTTTGTGCTGTCACTAAGACTACCACTCCCCTATCCTCATCATCTGCCCCATTACTTCTCCTCTCAGCATCACACAGTATCTAAGACACCAATTCCAAGAAGGAAATTATAATTCAAGTTGATTCCCCACATTTCCTAAGAAATCATCTGAATTAATTTCATCAGTCTCTCTCCCTTCCCCAGTCCCCCACACCCTTCCACTGTGCTCTCTACAGAAATCCCATATGTATGTTTCTCTTAATGTGGCAGTTTGAAATTATTTTATGAATCCCAAAAAGAGAAATATTATATTTTAAACTAATCCCTTCCTGTGGGTATGAGACCCATTTGACTGGATTACTTCAGTAGGACATATTCATATTCATATTCATAGGCATATATCAACCTAGCTGGGGTTGATATAAAGGGAGACACAGAGGCTCAGACAGACAGAAGAAAAAAAGAGCCAGCATATTTGATTCTGCAGTGTGAGAGAGAGGATTTCTTAAGCACGAAGACCCCAAGAGGCTGGCCCCATGGAGCAGCTCAAAAGGAGGTGTGAGCCCAGAGGGAAAGGAGAGACCTAGGCAGAGATCAGCGGCCATCTTGCTCTCTATGTGGCACATGCCTGGTCAACAGTAGCTGACTTTGGTGAGAAAGCATCTCTGATGGTGCCTCAGTTTAGACTTTTTGCAGCCTTGGAACTGTAAGATTTTACCCCAGATAAAGCCCTTTCTAAAATCCATCCCTTTTCTGGCACTTTGCATCAGTATTCCTTTGCGATGTATTTAATGAGCTTCTTGCTCTAAATGAAGCCCAGACATCCCTTGAGAACACAGCTCTGTGACGGGTGGCAGCTTTTTTTGTCTCTATTTCATGTTCCATGGGGACCAGAGATGGATTAGGAGTTCTACTTGTTTTCCATTGTCTCCTGCAGACCGTTATGTCCTTCCCTTTCCATCAAAGCCCCCAATTCTTTTGAGGTTCTTGACTAGAGCATCCTCTACCCTACTCGAGCACTAATTTTTCAAATTCCCAATTTGTTCCTATCATTCTTTGGAAATTTTAGCAACTGATTTCACTATCTTTTATCTTTCTTAATATTGTATACATCCATTTAGACATTGGATATCACTCTGGATTGCCTTATCACCAATGATTATATTGACCACCCATCCCTAGCCATATTCTGGACTTGCCATAATAGAAGCAATAAGAAGACAAATATCTCATCTTCTCACCATGATATCTGCCAACTACTTGGGGAAAGAACTGTAATTTTCCCCAAATCTAGATTTCGGGAATTTCATTATCTGACCCTAAAATATTTTTTACTCCCTCCCTCCCTCATATACACAATTCTTTTTGGCCATTGGTGCTTCTGGCCTTATTTTTTGTTTTTAAAAACCTATTAGTGTAATCCTTCAGATCTTTACTTCTCTTCTCATCCAGATTGCATTGCATTGTTTATCACCATGACAGTCCAAATTCACTTTAACTCCCTTGCCTCTCTCTTTTCCCATATTTTCTGGCAAAACTCCAATTCTGGGTAAGCCCTCCTCTCAGCCATATGTGTACCTTTGCAGCTGAGCACACCTGGAGGGAAAACAAAAATGTACTATCTGGTCTCACTTTAAAATCATGATCACAAAGCTCATGTGGATCTGCAGGACTGCCTGGCTATCCTACTCTATTTCCCTAATCAGTTCACTCTCCCACTCTTTCAAAAGATTATTTCATAGCTTCTCTTTCCTCAGGGTTTTAACATCCTTTTCACCTTCCCACTTTGAGATTATGACTCATTTCTTGGATCACTGAGATAATAGAAGCAATAAGAAGACAAATATCTCATCTTCTCACCATGATATCTGCCAACTACATGCACCTGGTCGCCTTTTGTTGTGTATCTACATTTTACTATGGATAAACTCTATATTTGCGTACTGCACTCCAGCCCTTTTAACTTAATAAAGCAAAACCTGCAATTTTCCCCTTTCCCTTTTTGTTTTAGATTCTATTGCTGTATAGCAAATTACTCCAAAATTTAATGTCTTAAAACAAGTATTTTATTATCTCCTATAGGTCCCCTCTATCAGGAATTTGGGAAAGGATCAACTGGGGTCTTCTGGTCTGGGATCCCTTCTGTGGTTGCAATCAGAGCATGGCTGGGGGCTAGTTGAAGGTTTCTTTCCCTTCATATGTCTCAGAGCTTCTCCATGTGGTATCTCTGCCTGGGTTGCTCTGGATTTCTTCATAGCACAGTAGCTGCAGGGCAGTCAGCATGCTTACACTGCAGTTTATGGCTACAGTGGGATTAAGGAGTCAATTTCATTGCCTTTTCTGTCCTAGCCTTAGAACAGTAAAATGTCTCACATTGCATCTATTCTGCTGATCCTCTTAGTAAGAAGCCAGTCACAAACTGCACAGATTCCAAGGTACAGGACATAAACCTCATCTCTTGATGAAAAGAATATCAAGGTCACATTGTTAAATTGCATTTGGGATGGGAAATATTGTTGCAGTCATTTTGGAAAATAATATATGCCTAATATGTTAATGAATATTTCCCTGCTACTGAATTATTCCCACCAGCACACAAATGTTCTGCAAAAGAGCCATTAAAAAAAACCTCCCTAAATCCCTATATCCCCTTCCAGTACCACTTCCTCTCCACTCCCTTTTATCACAAAATTTTTAAAAACATTTTTCTCCTCCACATCTCCAATTTGTTTCTTCAGTTTAATGAGATTTCATCTCTGTCACTCCACTAAAATACCCTTGTCAAGGTCATCCATCTTTCAATTTCAGGGTTTAATTCTCATTTATCATTTTATGCCATGACTTAACAGTCTTTGATACAATTTATCACCCCCTCCTTGGAAAACCTTCTTTCTATGATTTTTCAAGCCCCATAGTCTCCTGGTTTTCCTCCCACTTTTCTGGCAGTTATTATCCAGTCTCCTTTGCTTCCTGATGTATACTTGTTGGGGTGAACTGAGGTTTAGTATTCAAACCTCTTCCAATTCTAATCTATGTTTACTCCCTAGATTATCTCCTTGAGTCCCCAGACTTTAAATTATATCTATTAGGAATAACTTCCCAATTTTGGGGTCTAGTCTCAATTCGCCCTGAGCTCTAGACTTTCAAGTTTAATCATCCACTTAACATTTCCATTTGTTGTCTAAATGGACATATCAAATTTAATATGCAGGGAGTGGATGTGGCTCAAGTGGTTGAGCACCTGTTTCCCACATGAGAGGTCCTGAATTTGGTTCCCAGTGACTCCAAAAAAAAAAAAAAAGAAAGAAAGAAAAGCAAAACAAATAATAAAACAAATAATAAAATAACTCAGGGGAGTTGATGTGGCTCAGTGGTTGAGTGCCAGCTTCTCACATACAAGGTCCCAGGTTCAATCTCCAGCCCCTGGTACCTCAAAAAAAATTTTTTTTTAATATGCACCAAATAGAATTCTATGTTTGCTTTCCTTACCAACCCACTCCCTTCTCCTAAATAAGCTTTTCCTCCCAGATGTCCATATTTCAGAAAATGACACTACCATTTATGTAGGTGTTTATGCCAAACATCTAGGACTATTCCTTTAGTTCTCTTGTTTCCTCATCCTTCACATCACATTCATCTCAAATCCTTTCTGTTATACTTTTCAAATACATCCAAATTTTGTCAAATTATTACCATCTCCACTATCCTAGTAAATTAATGTTAAGTAACATACTTTATTGACCAGACAACACATTTTTCCCACTCATGTTCCTTCTTCCTAACAACAAAAGTTATTTCTAAAAATACAATTAAAACATGTCTTTTGCTCAGAATCCTTCAATAGGTTCTCTCAATATTCAGAATAAAATGCAGGATCTTTATTATAACTGACACATTCCGACATGAGCTGGTTCCTGTCCACCTTTCCTATCTTATTTTTTTGCTACTCTACCTCTTGCTCACACTCTTCTAGCTCCAGTGGGCTTCTAGATGTTCTTTGATCATGCTAAACTCCTTTTCTCTGGACTTTTGAACTTATTATTTCTTCTGCCTTGAACATGTCTACCCATTTCTAGTTTTCTTTTGATATCTCCACTATTTTTCAGACTCTTCAAAAATCACAGAGTGTACCTGGGAATATAGTCAATCCAGGTTAGGAGACTACAAAACTTTCAGGGGGTCCCATTTCTTGTTGTACAACAAAATTACTCACTGAACTTAAAAAGAAATACAG
The DNA here is from genome assembly GCA_004027955.1 of Chaetophractus vellerosus. Taxonomy (NCBI): domain Eukaryota; kingdom Metazoa; phylum Chordata; class Mammalia; order Cingulata; family Chlamyphoridae; genus Chaetophractus; species Chaetophractus vellerosus. Next base: position 10,752 of record PVKH010022431.1, read on the forward strand.
ATTCCCAAGTTCTACCTTAGACCTACTGAAACATTGCCTTCAAAGTTAGGGTCCAGGGATCTATAATTTAAACATCATTTGTATGCATGCTACTTACATATTTTATACATCACTCTTAAAAATCTAAGTTTGAAAACTGTGGTCTATTCACACAGTGGAATATTATGCAGCTATAAGAAGAAATGAAGTCATAATGCATATGACAGCATAGATGAACCTGAAAGACATCATGATGAGCGAAGCAAGCCAGACACAAAAGGACAAATATTGTATGAATGTGTTACTATGAACCAAATATATTGTGTAACATATTGTTTGATTCAAAAAATTTTTATATGTATCCAGTACATTTAATTGAGAAATGTATATATTTATTCATCTGTGTCTACTTTTTAGTTTTTAATTGTTTGTATTTTCAATTATTAAACTTACAAAATAAAGTAAAAAAAAATCTAAGTTTGAGTCCCTTCATAATTGCTATATCCGTTTCTTCAGAAAAGTCTTTTCTTGTTTCTTAAAAAGTATAATTTGGTTTACCTTGTTGGTTCTTTGGTCTTACATGTCCCAGAATTTTCTCTAGTATTTTAGAATGTCAGAACATGAGAACACACTTATATGCTTTTTAGAAAAGTGTGTTTTGCTCCAGTTTAGGGATGGGCTTTCAATGATTTTGCATGCAAGGACCTCTATATAACATCAACATACTTAATGCATCTCATATTCTGATAGTTATATTTTTATGATCTGTTGATTGAGAAAATACAAATATGTCCATGGATTCATGGATCCAATTACTGCATGTCTATCATTGGTCTGTTAGAAACTGGGATGTAAGGAAAATTGCTTGTATTATGGAAAAACATGTTAAAATTTATGAATTTGCCAGTCACCATTGCTGCTCACAGGATTCCAAAAATGATAACAATGGAAATTGAAATACAGCTTTCTATATAACTGACATAGTACCTGTTATACCCAATGAAAAGCACTTGGTAAAGGCTGGGATAGAAAAAGAGAATTATATTCAATATTAAGTGGGTCCTCCTAGCACCCCTATTCCTCTTAATGGAATCTTAAAAACTGATCCTCCCTGGTTATCTACATGGAAGAAACAACGTGAGGATAGAGCAGTGGAAAAGAGAGGCATGGCTGGGCTTAATTAGAGGAGGTTGGCTCTGACCAAGTCTGCTTACCACATGAAAGTAAGAATCAGGAATTCCAAGAGAAGGGTTTTTGACATTTAAAGCATGATAACACTTCCCACTAATAAATGTGGTCCAAGCAATGTCCTAGCAATAACTCACCAGATTAACAAATGTGGCTGCCATGTTTTCTGCTAATACAATATGTTTTTCTATAGTCTCCTTTCATGGCCTTATGACCCTTTTTCTGGCCCATAAGATGTAAGTGAAGAAAGAAAATAGTCAGTCCTTGTTTATAGTCTCTGTAACAACTGTAGCATGCCTTGCAGTGTTTCCACCACTACTGCTCTTCTTTCCTTTTCCTATCAAGATTAGAAAATGAAAAAAAATCTATTGATAAGAGATTTTGTACACCAGGTACTGTGATAGGAATGTAAAGATGAATGAAGTAGTTCCTTCTTGAGAGGATTTCATAGCTTAGGATGAGAGACAAGTAAAAGAGTAAACATACAATGTGATATGCATTACTCTGTATGTGTAAACAGGGAGATACTGGGGAAAAGAGGATTCAAAACTAACCATGCCTGTATGAGGGAGAAGCATTATAATGATGTCCAGATATGTGTGTGTGTGTGTGTGTGTGTGTGTATTAAGGTTAAGAACTTGTCTTTAGGTAAAGTGTGTTTGGCATGGATTTTTGTTGTGATGTGTTTGTATGAATCTGGAGAAACTATTAAATAATTCAAGGTTGGAATCAAATATTTTTGGCAGGAAGAATGGCACACAAAGATCTTGTTAGCATTTTTCATGAAAGTATTTCAATCTTTTTTTTATGTGTATATATATGTTATAAAATTCACATTATACTGTATCATACTATATGTTATTGCTTTGTTATCTGATTTTTCTCTGTTATCTATTGTAAACAGAATTTCATTCAAAACATATATTATCTACCTATTGTCATTCATAATGACTAAACTATTCTATGATATGTATGTATCAACAATTTGTTTAAGGAATTCTCATCTATTATAATTAAAAATTATTTGAATGAAACATCCTTGTCACTAAAAATATAATTTTACCCAATTATTTTACTAGGGACTGGGAAGAAAAGGGATTAGTCCTGCACCTTATTACCTCTCTTCTGGGGATATCCAGGAAAAAGGAATGATTCATAAAATCTCCCAGCAAACTTTTTTTACCTCCTGGTAAACATATGAATGACCTGGTAAATTTGCTAATGGTATTTATTAGTAGAAAGATCATGGTAACTCCTTATTTATGAAGATTTTAGCAGGATAAATCTATTCTGTTGAAATAGTTTATTATATATACACACAGAATTTATGAATTTTGGGAGAATGGCTAGCTGAGGAGAGTCATGGAATTGTGTAATTAATGCAAGATTTTGTATACAAACTCCACAACCCAAACTGCTTCCGTGGTGTGTGTGAAATGTCCATTTATTTTTTTTATGTATTAAAGGTTTAATATCCAGAATTTATAAGGAAATACTACAACTCAACAATAAACAGACAAGCAACCCCAAATTAAACAATGGGCAAAAGGTTTCAATAGATATTTTTTCAAAGAAGATATATAAATGGCCAAAGAGCATGTGAAAAGATGCTCAAAATCATTAGCCAATAGGAAAATGCAAATCAAAATCACAATGAGATACCATTTTAGACCCACTAGAATGGCTACTTTTGAAAAAATGGAAAATAACAAGTGTTAGGATGTGGAAAAATAGGGACACTCACTCATGGTTGGTAGGAATGTTAAACGGTGAGCAGCTGTGTAGAACAGGTTGGAGTTCCTGAGAAAGTTAAGTATGGAATTACCATATGACCCATTACTAGGTATATACCCCAAAGAACTGAAAGCAGGAACTTGAACAGATATTTGCACACTGATGTTCATAGTGGTGCTATTCACAATTGCCAAAAGATGGAAGCAACCCAACCACAAACAGATTAATAGGTAAACAAAATGTGGTATGTACATACAATGGAATATTATTCAGCTAGGAAAAGGAACAAAGTTCTGATTCATATGACAATATAGATGATCCCTGAACACAACATGCTGAGTGAAATAGGCCAGTCACGAAAGTACAGATATTATATGATCTCATTGATATGAAATAATTAGAATAAGCAAATGCATAGAGTCAGAAACTATAATACAGGTTATCAA
>PVKH010022432.1:0-13787 GCA_004027955.1 Chaetophractus vellerosus
TGCAGCAACCCGCCGAGTCAGCTCACCGTACTGCGGCCTGCTTGCTCGTGGGGGCATGCCCTGCCCGCAGAGGCTTTGCCCTGCCCTCAGCGGCTTGCCTTCTCAAGGAGGTCTGCCCGCTCGAGGAGGCCCCAGGAACCGAACCCCAGGCCTCCTATGTGGTAAACTGGTGCCCTACCAACTGGGCTACAGCCGGCCCCCTGATCACATCTTAAATAAGGTTTCAGTACTGTAAGTTTGGCTAAATATTTGTGTATGTGTGTGTGTTGCATTTAGAGGAAATTTATCCTATAATGGCTAATAGTACAATTTACTTATAATCTTTTTAATAGATAACTATTCCATTTATTTGGATCTCTAAATAAAACTGATTAAAAATTAGAATGCCATAATGTGGAGGGATAAAAACAACAGAATTTTGCAAACAAAAATGGGTCCAAGTTGGAGCAGTCTATTTGGAAAGGCCTGACCCTTAAAAACCCAGGTTCAAACCACAGCTCTATCTGTAGAAAAAAAAAAGCTGTCTGCATCAACTCTTTGAGACTGAATTCCTCCATGTATAAAAATGTAATACGTTCCTTTCTGGGTAATTACAAAGATTATATAAGATGATGTATATAAAGCACCTGGCACTGGCAGACACAATGGAAGGCAGCTGCTATTATTCTACTGACTGAGGCATGGGGATGAGAATTTGTTCCTGTAACCATGTCCTCTGTACCAAGTGTTTCACAGGGTAGCTCTCATAATTATCATTGGGACCTCATTTTACAGATGAGAAATCTTCATCCCACAATGGTTAAGTTAGATATCCAAAGTCACTCCATGCAGTAACTTGCTCAAGATAGGAGGTTAACCTGGGTCTGGAGCCCATCCCTTTCCATTATGCCCTGTAGCTTTTTAGGGAGCTTTTGTCAAGTTGGGAGCAGAATATGTGAAGGCCTTTCCCAGGACCACATGGAAAAAAAAGCACATCCTAAAACAAGGGCACTTTTTTTGTGGCCAGTTACAAACACTAAGAAATGTGGTATATGTGTCCTTATTCCAAAACTAAACTAAGGGGATCTTGTGTGCCACAAAGCCTAGTAGCTGTCCAAAGTTTGATCTGTGAAGAGATGGCATGGTATGTGGAAGCATTTGGCACTTTTAAAATGAAGAAATGCCAAAAAGTAGGGTATCATAGTGTAATAATCTTCACTGTTTATATATGACAAATTAAATAGTCAATCTATTCAAGAATGTTGACCACATTATTAATAATAACTAATAACTTACTAAGAGTTGGAGTTCATCATGACTAGAGGAGTGTGATCCAGTAACATGATATAAGTTTAAATTTGCATCCTGGATATTTTCAGCATTGAATTGTGCCATGCGTCTCTGTGACTATAACTTTTTTTTCAATTAACCTCAAAAGTCTAACATTAGGCCATTGAGAATGTGAAGTCTGGTGTATATCCATCTAACTTCATTCCGAACCGTGATAATAACAGGAACATTGTCTTCAAGCGGAAGTTACCCCAAAGCTATGTGCAATCCCTGCCTGCACTATGCCTAAAGATCTTCTGTGGACAAATCTGTCATGTGCACCTTGGCCTTTAGTATTTGCTCACTATTACCTGAATCTAATTACTTCAAACATCTGGTCACATGTAAGTAGAGTCATGAAACATAGATTTTTATTTATAATCAGCAGTATGACCTTGGGGCAGTTCAGCTCCTCTGTATCTTATGAGAGCCTATTACTTCCTGCCCCCATGCTCTTCCCTTGAAGTTGTGAGATATTATTGGCCATCCAATGTGAAAAGACTGCTCTTTGGAAAAATTGGAAGTTCACTTATGTACTTCAGCCTTTTGGAAATTTGTAAAGCTGGTATTTTAGTGTTCCTGGAAATTCTTTTCCAAAGAAGCAAAGTCAACGGAAACCCAAAATGTAAGAGTTCTAACCTGAGCAGAAGGCTTGGCAAGCAATGCCATCTAAGAACAAAGCAGCCAGTATCGTCCCTCCAGAGACAAAACACATTATTTCTATGACATGCTTAGTCTCCATCTGCTCAGAGAAAAGGAGTGACTCTCCCATATGCCTTACCATTGGGCTCTGCCTGCACTAGGAGAGAGGCTTTCCCCACAATGCAGAATTGAACATTAAGTAACTTTAGGCTCTTCTAATGGCAATAGCATATGGGCACTAAGTGCATGAAAAAATTGAATACCTTGATTATTCCGCTCTATTTTTGTGTTAATAACAGTGCCTGCTACTAAGCCCCAATCAGTTTAAAACAATTTTGGTAAATCTGGTATTAATTTTTCTGAAGAATTCTCGAGCAATACCCATCATACTCATCGTTGAAATTATGTATTCATGAAAAAAATTTAAATGCCCCCAATTACGTTATACGGTCATATTTTCCACATAAACGTAGGCATTTATTTCCTCTAGCAGTACCCAGAGCCAGCACAATATGTAATTTGCTAGGCTATTTGGCAACTAAGAATGATTAAGACCCTGCTGTTTTCAGTTAATATAGTGCATAAGTTGAGTTTGAGGCCAGAAAAGGAAGTAGGGCTGATTCTAACTGTTCCTTTGTTTGGGCAAAGTGAAAGTTTCATGAGGCATTAAGCCTAGCCTTGTAGTATACTGTCAGAGAAATGAGAAAAAGAAAAAAAAAGCCCCCAAAACATTATTTCATTTAACATGTGTTTATTCTATTCTAAATTTTTAACAGTCGGTTGCAAAATTTGCATTTTAAGAGAAAACTTTAGACTTAGTTGGCTAGAGGACTTTGTAGTGACACAAAGCACAGGTTTGATCCCATTTGCCACTGTTACATGCCATTTCATGACTATGGACAGCAACCCAAATCCTGACAGCAAATGCTTGTCCTAGAGTACAAACAATATAAGGGGAGCTAGTATCAGGATCAAGACAAACATTTACATTTAGAAAGATCAGCTAGAGATTACATTTGGAAATCAGAGAATTTGGGAAGCTTTTAAAAATGTTTGTAGAATGAATGAATGAAAAATGCTTTTCTTCTGGAAACAGAGTTAAATAATCCTTCAGTTCAAAATTATTGGAAGGGGAAACATTTGAATAAGAAACAGAACAAACCCACACAGAAATAGTATTTCATCAGGGTAAATATTAGTTTCAGTGCAGTTTCAGTCTAGAAAGTTTTGCTTACTGTCACCCAAACCTTGCCAGTGTACAGAGTAGAGCTCAGTCTTACAAACTGATTGGAAAGAGAGGGAATGGTCAGAGCTGATCAGGTGGCTCTTGAGTAGCTTTGTGGTCAGGAGGATAAACAATATATGTGACTGATAAGATCCTGGGCTCTATGGTCAAGAGTATGGTCCCTTAGAAGATTAGAATTTTTTATACCAGACCCTGGGAGATAATGACCAGTATAGGGCCAAAGAAGTATTCCAAATACAAAGTGCAATGGATTCAAAACAAATACGCGGTCTCATTTACCAGTTAGAAATATGACTCCAATCATTCAGGGTAATGCAGCAAATAACTATGTAACAGGAAAGAGAGAAGGATGTAAGGTCGCGCACCAGCAGTAGATAATCACATCTACAAGTTCAGGTAGATAGAATTAGTGCTAAAGTGAGCAGAGGGGAGCAAGAGGAATTCTAGCTGCCGGAATGCTGATCAATTCTCCAGCCTTATGACCATTGCTACTGCCACTCAACCCGAGCCTGATAGGATAGAGATAAGAATCAATGCCATACATGGTTATAATCCAAATTATGCCTGAGTTTAGCTTCCTTTAAGAGGTATTTCATCAAGGGTAGACTGGGTCTCCATCTGGAGGACTTCAGGGACAACTGAGGAAGCAACAACATGGAGTCAGCTCTGCTGGTCTCTGTTTTAGATGGACTGACCATGTAAACTTTAAATCCTCAGCTGCAACCTGTTTCTGACTTTCACCCTGCCTCTGTGTTCAGCCACTCAATATGCCGCATTATTCTGAACCTAAGGCTAGTTTAGTTCAAATTAAAATTTGAGCTGTCCCAAAGCACCAAAAGGTAAACCTTTATCTTGAAGATGGCAAGCCATTGGAATTGAGGAAGGTTTTTTGTTTGTTTTCTTTTGTTTTGTTTTTAAGAGTTTAGCCAGCACTGTTAAAAAGTAATTAACCTTTGACCCTATCCATTTTCACTGGGAACAGGACTGCCACTGCTCCCTGTTGGAGCCAGGTTGGCTACACCTTAGATAAGATGGGAGAGCTATGTTGTAGGTGGCTTATAAGATTCTTTGCAACTCTTAGATGCTATTCAACTATTTATCTTAAGTCTTTTGTTTTCCCTTTATCAATCAGCTCTAGCCACATGGTTTTAGCAACACCTTAATTCTGGAAGATATCCCTGGACTATGCCTCCAGTTTAGCTGCCTAGGAATGATTCTACTGAAAACCCCAAGTTAAAAAGAGGGTGCTGGAAGTAGCAGAATGGATGGTGGCTCAGGATGGAGAATCCAATGGGATTATACGGTGAACATTCATGGCCAGCAAGGTCATTGCAGTTGATACTTCCTATGGGCTCAATATCTTTTCACATCCTCATCCTTAGAATATCATTACATAAATGATAATTGTGACAGTGATTTCAATGCTTATTCATCACAGATATTTTTGTGCTAGGAGACTGAGTAGGATGTGCATGAATCAAACATATCACACATGGAATTAATTTAAACCACCACACATGCACTGATATAAAGAAAATCTATCCTTCGGTAATATCCATAACTTTAGAAAATAAGGTTAAAAGAATTTAAGTTATTGGATCAGGTACTGGAAGGTAATTACTTTAGAACTCTTCATTATACTCAAGTAGATGGGAATCTCATATTCCCAGCAGTATCTTATATTCTGGGCTCTTTCCAATGTCCTCATCCATCAAAGATTATTTATCTGTTCCTGAGCTCTTTAGGTCCTCAAGTGTGGAAGAGCTATTTCACCTATCAGACTAAATTATCTGTTTTTATTTGGGGGGAGCTGGGTTCATTGGGGTGGGGAAGGTACCGGAGATTGAACACAAGACCTTGTACATGGGAGGCAGGTGCTCAACCACTGAGCTAAATCTGCTCCTTAATTATCTGTTTTTTACAGGCATCTATATATCAATATGCTTTACAAGTTTTTTTTTGACAATGGAGCATGTTTAAAGAATCTTTTTAAAGGAAATGAGTGGTTTGCTTTCATGGGGGGTTGCATTCTCTGGAAGGCCTAGAGATAGGTGTTCTATGGCTGGTGAGATCTTGTGGTGGCACACACCAAGCCAAAGTGAGTCTGTGGAGCTGGGCATGAGGGGCAAATGAAGGCTCCTATAGACGGGGTTGTATTCTAATGATGTGGGGTTTATGGCTTGTGGGATTAAAATCCAGGTTCCCCTTAGGTGTGGGAAACTATAAGAGTAACATTTTCCCCATTTTCTTTCCAAATAAATTATGCTTTTCAAATACATGAAATTGACTTCCATTAAAGCACCTTAAACATAGTCTAGAATCAGTTTTCTGTCCCACTTTATTTAAATTAGATACACAATTAGAGAAAGACATTGGAAAAGGCAAATCCCAATAATTATAGTCTTTCTATCAAGTGAGACTCTGCCAATTGCTGTATACAACAAAGGGAAGGCTGGAGTCTATCATAGACTCTGTCTCCAAGGGCCGTGTTCACGCGCAGGTGCTGGAACTGAAATAAAGTTGGGAGAAGGGGATGCCTTAAGGCTGATCTTCCTGAATAGTGCCCTCTTTCTTTTCCATGAAGGAAATGCTTCTCATAATTCTTCCTCTCTCTCTCTCGTTGTATTTTTAGGTATTATTTCTCTGTCCTACCATCTGGTATTTGTTTTGTTTTGCATCTTCCTATAATCCTTAAATCTATTAATTAAACACTTCCATTAACATTGCTACTGCTCCACCTCTAGCTGTAGTTTATTAGACTGATTTCAGAAACAGTTCAAGATTACAGGAAGATTCCTATTTTACTAGGACTTAATTTTTGAAAGAGACAGGAGGCAAGATTGATAAAACAACAGGCAATTTTACTTTTCTACATAGGACAGAGAAATATTTGGGGTCACAGCATTTTAAAGTTGAAAGGTCTTAAGGACCATTTAATTCAACTGTTTCGTTTTCCAGAGGAGGAAACTGAGTCTATTGGAGAAGCAAATTTTTCTAGGACACTTGGAAGCACTGACAACCCCAATGTCCTGATGCTCTTGAGGAAATTCGTAGGGTTGCTTATGCAACCATTTCCATGTCATACACTTGCCACCTCCTTGGGATTCTACTACGGATGTGTGGGGCAGATCCTCTCCTTCCTGGACACTGCCAGAAAGAGAATCTCAGATTTGCAAAAAATTGATCTTTCCAATGTGTGTTTTTTTTTAATTGTTATGTTTCCCTAGGTCTCGAATTCCTTCTCTCCTGTTTTCCTCCTATTCCAACACTAAACTTTGGAAAGTCTAAAGCGAATGCTGACTCCTCTCCTTTGTGTCAAGTCTGCTGTGATTCACCTGCCTGATAAAATGAGCGTGCAACACCTGAATCCATGGAAGGTGGATAGATGTCAATTAATATTTCAAACTAGTATTTTACAACATGTGAAATAGTAAAAGTTAGAGTGGGGAAGCTTTTGGTCTACTGCTTTCACCTCCATTCCCATGCTTTTAGAGTACAGGCAGTCTTTGATGGGACGTCTTCAATCTTCAGGGTTTTTTCAGAGCATAATTAGGAAAAGTAAGTACTGCTTTTAATGAACGAGGATCTGTAAAGTTTAATATTTGTCAATAAAACCTGTGTTTAAATGAAATGTAGTTGGCTTGTATGTTTGCAATCTTTCTTTTCAAATAACTGCACTTATTGGTAGAAAATGGAGTTGGCAGAGACAGCCAAAGTCACACTAAGCAAGGAAGAGGAAATGGAACTTTATAAAGGTCAGTAATGAAGAAAAAGAATTGATGGCTAGAATGGAATTCCAATTTTTAGTTCCATACTTATTTCATAAAAATAGAGATACAGAATAGATTCTAAAATGAGTGCAAATTTAGCAAATATTCTGTCATGGCAATTTATTGATGCAAGAACTGTAGTTGGTGAAAAGGAGAATAACACCCTGTCATTTGAACTTTTGGTGTGGTTGCTTTAAAAATTATAGAAAAATATACAAAATTAATTAAGGACATAAAATGTTATGAGAGGTGTGACAGTGCCAAGGATAAAACATTTACATTCATTATCTTATTTAGTTTTAAAACCACCCTTGCGAGTCACATATTTGTATTTTTAGAATATGGATGACGAAACCCAAGCTCAGAGAAAAGGAGTAAATTGTTGATGTCGATGCTAATTCACTCAGTAGTGAATGCATGGCCCTGCTTGAAACCGGAACTCAAGTTTTTAGACCTCAAAACTAAAGGCAAATACCTCTTGTCCCACTCTCAAAAGACCCCAACTTAGTTTAATACTCTGCAGTCACTGTCTTGAAATTCTTATTTTTTGAATAAGGCCCTTTATTTTCATTTTGCACTGGGCCCTGCTAATTATGTAGCCAGTCCTGGGTGCAGGCAATCATTTTTTCATTGAAAATAGAAAAATGGCATGAATCTTTTGGCCATAATTTTAGTTTTATATTTGTTTGGAAATGACTCAGATCTATAAATGAATATTTGAATGTTTTTGGATTATTGGGAGATTTCATAGGAAAGGACTAAAATTTCCTTCTCTAGCCACCAACTCCCTAGTCTCTTTCAAGAACCAGCAGTAATGAAGTGTACATACTTTTCTTAACCTGATAGATGGACCTGAAGAGCCTTAGAAATACTAAAACCTGCCACCTTAGTATTCCTTTGAGGCATATCAACAATTTTATCAGCATTTAAGTTTGAGAAAATAAAAAGGCATATGCTTTGCCAATGAAGTATTTCAACAGGAGAAAAACTCAAACATATGACTATTGCCTTTCACTTAAATCACCAGGTCACATTTGACCTTGTCTAAGTCTTCAATGTATTTGGCAGTGGGGAAATTAGAAAGAACTTTACCACTTTACCTTGAACAAACAAACCTCACAACTTACCATCTGCTTATGCAGATGATTGAAAAAGATTCCTTCTCTGGGTGCCATGCGAAAACCTATTTTGAAACCATACATTTTCTTCACCAAAAATAAACTCTTAGAAAAGATATTTAATGTTGACAAGTCTTTGTATAAAAGTTCACATTTCATTTGTTTTTATTATAAAACAAAAGAAAACATTTAATTTCTCGGTACTTAATTTTAAAGGGAAATTTTTACTGTCTTAGGAGTGTGAAATGGTATCTCACTGTGGTTTTCATTAGCAGGTCCCTGATGGCTAATGATGTTGAGTATCTTTTCATGTGCTTTTTGGCCATTTGTATATCTTCTTTGGAGAAATGTCTTTAAATCTTTTGCTCATTTTACAATTGGGTTGTTTGTCTTTTTGTAGTTAAGTTGAAGGATTTCTTGATATATTCTTGGCATTAAACTGTTAGCAGATATGCGGCTCCCAAGTATTTTCTCCCATTGTGTATGTTGTCATTTTACTTTCATGGTAAAGTCCTTTGAGGAACAAATCTTTCTAATTTTGATGAAGTTCGATTTATCTATTTTCACTTTTGTTGCTTGTGCTTTGGGTATAAAGCCTAAGAAACCATTGCTAACACAAGTTCCTAAAGATGTTTCCCTATGTTTCCTTCTGGGAGTATGATAGTCCTAGTTCTCATATTTACGTCTTTGATCCAATTTTATTTGATTCTACATAAGATATGAGGAAGCTGTCCTCCTTCCTTTGCAAACAGAGAGCCAGTTTTCCCAGCACCATTTGTTGAAAAGACTCTTCTTTCTCAATTGAATGGTCTTTGCCATGTTGTCTTAAATGTGAGGATTGATTTCTGAGCTATCAATTTGATTCCATTAGTCACTATATCTATCATTGTGCCAATATCTTGGAGCTTTGATTACTGTGGTTTTGTAATAGGTTTTAATATCAGGAGGTTTGAGTCCTGTGATTTCATTCTTCTTTTTCAAGATGGCTATAGCTATTCAGGGCTCCTTACCATTCCATATAAACTTGATTATTGGCTATTCCATTTCTACAAAGAAAGTTGTTGGAATTTTGATTGGGATTGCATTGAATCTATAAATTGCTTTGGGAGTATTGACATCTTAACAATCTTTACTCTTACAATCCATGAACATGGAATGTCCTTCCATTTACTTAGGTCTTTAATTTCTTTTAGCAATGTTCCATAGTTTTCTGTGTACAAATCCTTTACAACATTGATTAGAATTGTACCTAGAAATTTGATTCTTTTAGTTGCTTTTGTTAATGGAATTCTTTCCTTGCTTTCTTCTTCTCATTTTTCATTGCTCTTGTATAGAAACAATATTGATTTTTAGATGTTGATCTTGTACTCTCCTACCTTGCTGCATTCATTTATTAGCTCTAGAATCTTTGTTGTGTATTTTCCAGGATTTTCTGTATATAGGCCCATGTCATCTACAAATTGAGAAAGTTTCACTTCTTTCTTTCCAACTTGAGTGACTTTTATTTCTTTATCTTTCTAATTACTCTGACAAGAAATTCCAGTACAGTGTTGAATGACAGTGGTGACAGTGGGTATCCTTGTCTTCTTCCTGATCTTAGAGTGAAAGCTCTCAGTCTTTCACCACTAAGTAGTATGTTAGCCGTGGATTGTTCATATACGCCTTTAATCCACCTGAGGAAGTCTCCTTCTATTTCTACTGTTCTAAGTGTTTTTACCATGAGAGGCTGCTGGATTTTGTCAAAAGCCTTTCTTCATCATTTGAGATGATCACTGATTTTTTTTCTTCATTCTGTTAATGTGGTGTATTACAATAACTGACTTTTCCAACCTTTCATATGGTAGCTAAATCCCATATGATTACGGTGTATAATTCTATTAATATGCTGTTGGATTCAGTTTGCTAATATTTTTGAGAATATTTGCTTCTATATTCATAAGAGATATTGGTCCATAGTTTTCTTTCCTTGTGCTGTCTTTCTTTGGCTTTGGTATGAGGGTGATGTTGTCCTCATAGAATGAATAAAAGAATGTTATCTTCTCCTCAATTTACTGGAAGAGTTTGAGCAGAGTTAGAGTTAAGTGTTCTTGGAAAGTTTAATAAAATTCCCCAGTGAAGCCAACCAGTCCTGAGCTTCTCTTTGGTGGAAGGTTTTAGTTTACTGATACAATCTATTTACTAGTAATTGGTTTGTTGAGATCTGTTTATTCTTGAGTCAGTGTAGTAGTTTATGTGTTTCTAGGAATATGTCCATTTCATCTAGTATCTAATTTATTCACATACAGTTGTTCATAGTATCCTGTTATAATCCTTATTTCAGTGGTGTGGATAGTAATATCCCCCTTTGCATTTCTGATTTCAGTTATTTGTATCCTCTTTCTTTTTACTTTGTCAGTCTAGCCAAAGGTTTGTCAATATAATTGATCTTTACAACAAATGAACTTTTGGTTTTGTTGATTCTAATGAGGTGGGTTTTTTTTTTCAATTTCATTTATCTCCACTCTAATCTTTGTTATTCCCTTTCTTCTGCTTGCTTTGGGTTTAGTTTGCTCTTCCTTTTCTCGTTCTTCCAGTTGTGAGGTTAGGGTTCTGATTTGAAGTCTTTCTTATTTTTTAATGTAAGCTTCTGAAACAATAAATTTCCCTCTTAACACTGTCATTGCTGCATCCCATAAGTTTTATGTTGCATTTTCATCTTAATTTGTCTCAAAATGTTTCCTAATTTCACTTTTGATTTCCTTTTAACCCTTTGTTTGTTAAAGAGTATGCTGTATAATTTTCTCATTTGTGAATTTCCCATTATCTCACTCTGTTATTGACTTCTAGCTTCAGTCTGTTGTGCTCAGAGAATACACATTGTTTTTAATTTAAGACTTGTTTTATGAACCAACAGATGGTCTATCCTGAAGAATGATTCATGTGTACTTGAGAAGAAAGTGTATTCTGGTTTTATTGGATTAGGTGTTCTAGATGTGTCTGTTAGGGCTAGTAGATTTTGAGTATCATTGAAGTCTTTTACTTACTTATTGATCTTCTGACTAGATGTTCTACCAATTATTTGGAATTTTTGCATTAAAATCTCCTGCTATTAATGTGGACCATCAATTTCCCCCTTCAAATCTGTCCATATATTTTGGAGCTCTGCTGTTAGGTACGTATATTTTTTATAATTCTTCCATTTCCTGTTGAAATTGCCCCTTTTTCAGTATATAATGACCATCTTTGTCTTTTGTAACTGTTTTGGACTTAAAGCCTGTTTTATTATAGCTACCCTGACTCTCTTTTGATTACTACTTGGATGGCATATATTTTTTCTATGCTTTCACCCTTAGCTTACTTGTATATTTGAATCTAAGATTTTTCTTTTGCAGAAAGCATATGGTTTGGACATGATTTTTTATCTACTCTGCCAATCTCTGTCTTTTGACCGGAGATTTTAATCCATTTACATTTAAAGTCACTACTGATAACACAGGACTTTCTACTGCACTTTTGCTATTTAGTCTTTGTAAGTCTTATAAATTTTTGTCCTCCACTTCTGTTAATGCCTATTTATATATATATATTTGTATTTTACTATATTGAGTGCCTCTCATTTCTATCTGGATGTATTTCCCATCAACATTTTTTTTTTTTTGGTTACCATAGGGTAAAATTTAACATGCTAATTATATAACAATCATATATGATTTGTTGCCAACTTAACTTCAATAGCAAATTCATACACTTTCCTTATAACCCTTTGTCCCCCCACCATTTTTTGTACCTGTTACCACTTATATATTTATACATTTTGTCCAAAAATATAGGTTTATTATTTCTTTTACGTGTTTGCCTTTTAGCACCTATTGTAAGAAGTGGCATTACGTACCAAACAGTACAGTACAATAATACTGACATTTATACTTACCCAAATGGTTACCTTTACTACCAGTCTTTAATTTTTTATGGCACTTTCAACCACTGCCTAGTGTACTTTCCTTTATTCTGAAGAACTCCTTGGATGTAGGACAGGTCTGGTGATGATGAATTCACTTTTGTTTATCTGAGAACCTGTTAATCTCTCCCTTATTTTTGTTTTTGTTTTGTTTCTTTATTTGTTTTTTAAATATATTTTTATTACAGAAGTTGTGAACTTATAAAACTATCAAGCACATATATAGAATTCCATATAACACCCCTTCATCAACACTTCAAACTGCTGTGGAACATTTGCTATGGATTATGAGATAATACCATCATACTATTACCACTAACTATAGTCCACAGGATACATTTGGCATACTTTTTTTCATACCCCCCTATTATTAACATAGTACATCTTTGGTATTGATGCAAGAACATTACAGTATTGCTGTTAACCACAGTCCCTAGGCCACACCAATTGGCTATTACACAATATTGCTGTTAACTGTAGTTCATAGTTACATTAATTGTATTTTTCCCATGCTTCTCCACATTCCCACCACATTGCAATACTAATGGACATCTGTTCTCATTCACAGAAGGACATTTTTACATTTGTGCTATTAATAGCACTTCTCATACATCTCTGGATTCACTATGTTATTCAAACCCTAGATTATTCTCTAGTTTTCTTTCAATTTACGTTTATATCCCTAGACTAAACCTTTTGGGAACAATCCCATTTACAAACCAGCTGCTACTCACTGTATGTGTTACCACCAACTCTATCCATTTCCACACTTTTACAGTCAAGCTGATCAAAACTTCTTTGTACATTAAGCATCAGTACTCCTTTGCAGCCTTCCCATTACCTCCTAATCACCTGTACTCTAGGTTTTAAAGCCATGCATTTATTCTTTTTATTTAGTTCATATTAGTGAGACTGTGCAATATTTGTCCTTTTCTGCCTGACTTATTTCACTTAGCATAATGTCTTCAAGATTCATTCATGTTGTCATATGTGTCCCAATTTAATTTCCACTTACAGAAGCACAGTATTCCATCATATGTATATACCACATTTTGCCTATCGATTCACTGGTTGATGGCCACTTCAGTAGTTTCCATCTTTTGGCAATTGTGAATAATGACACTATGAACACTGGTGTGCAAATATCTCTTCATGTCACAGTTTTTAGTTCTTCTGGATATACTCCTAGTATATGAATTGCAGGATCATATGGTGGTTCTATATTTAGCTTCCTGATTAGCCGCAAAACTGTCTCCACAGAGGCTGCACCATTTTACAATCCCATCAACAGTGAAGGAGTGTTCTTATTTCTCCACATCCTCTCCAGCGCTTTTTGTTTTTTTCAATAATGGCCATTCCATGTGGTGTGAGATGATATTGCATTGTCATTTTGATATGCATTTCCCTAATAGCTAATGATGCTGAACATTTCTTCATGTGCTTTTTGGCCATTTGTATTTTCTCTTTGAGGAAATGTCTAAGTCTTTTGCCCATTTTTAAATTAGATTCCTGTTCTTTTATTGTTGAGTTCTAGGATCTCTTTATATACAATGGAATTCGATCCCTTATCGGATATGTGGTTTCCAAATATTTTCTCCCATTGAGTGGGCTGTTTTTTCACCTTCTTGATGAAGTCTTTTGAATCACAAAGTTGTTTAAGTTTGAGGAGATCCAATTCATCCATATTTTCTTTTGTTGCTTGTACTTTCTATTTAAGGTTTAAGAATGCACCACCTACCAACAGGTCTTGAAGATGTTTTCCTACA
>PVKH010022433.1:0-14104 GCA_004027955.1 Chaetophractus vellerosus
GTATATGGTGTGAGGTAGGGGTTGAAATTCATTCTTTTGTATGTAGATATCCAGTTGTCCCAGCACCAATTGTTGAAAAGACTTTGTTTCCCCATTGAATTGTCCTGGCACTTGTAAACAAATCAATTTATCATAAATGTTAGGGTTTATTTTTGGGCTCTCAGTTCTATTTAATTGGTCTATTTTTCTATTCCTAGGCCAATACCACACTGTTTTGATTACTGTAGCTTTGTAGTTAAGTTTTCAAGTTGGAAGTTTAAGTCTTCCAACTTTGTTCTTCTTTTTCAAAATTGATTTTTTAAATCTGAGTCTCTTGACTTTTGATATGAATTTTAGGATCAGCTTGTAAATTTATGCAGAAAAACCACCTTGAATTTTGATAGGGGGTTGTTGTGGACCACTGTTTTAACAATATTAAGTCTTCCAATCCAAGAAACATGGATGCCTTTCCATTTAGTTAGGTCCTTTTTAATTTCAACAATGTTTTCTACTTTTCAGAGTATAAGTTTTATACTTTATTAAGTTTATTCCTATGCATTTTAGTATTTTTGATGCTATTGTAAATGGAATTGCTGTCTTAATTTCATTTTTGGTTTATCCATTGCCACCATATAGAAATACAACCAATTTTTGTATATTGACCTTGTATCAGCAAGCTTGCTATACTCACTTATTTGTTCTAATATTTGTGTGTGTGGATTCTTTAGGATTTTCTATGTACAAGACCATCTGCAAATAGAATAGTTTTACTTCTTCTTTTCCAATCTGGATGTCATTTGTTTCATTTTCTTGCTTAGTTTTCCTGATTAGAACCTCAGTACAATGTTGTATAAGAGAGGTGAGAGCAGACATCTTTGTCTTTTTCCTGATGTTAGATAATAAACATTCAGTTATTCACCACTTAGTATGATGTTAGCTGTGGGGGAAAGTATGCCTTTGACATATGCCCATGTCTCTTTTGAATGCCTTTTCCAGCTCTGTTTAACTAACCCAGAGCCGTCATCCTTTCCGTGCCTCTGCTGCTGCACAGAGACCAAACTGCCAAACTTTCAAATTGCTTCAAGCTCCAGAATGAATTATAATATAGCATTCCCTATGTCTCAGAGTAGATCAGCTTACTAAATCTTAAACTAAAGCCAATTTTATCAAAACCCTTGTGTAAATAACTGTCTTAGTTTGCCACAGGGCAGCCAATGCAAAGTATCAGAAATGGGTTGACTTTTATAATGGGAATTTTATTAGGGGAGAAAGCCTACAGTTCTGAGTCTGCGAAAATGTCCAAATCAAGGTATCAGAGATACTTTCTCACCAAAGGTTGACTGCTATCAGAGCCTGGAGTCCTGCCACATGGTGAGACATGATTTCAGGTCTGCCAGTCTCTTTCTACTTTCTCCTTTAGCTCAGCTGTGGACAATCAGACATCTCTCCCTGGGCTGCTTCTTCTTGAGCTTCTCAATGCTTCTCTGTTTTTCTGCAGCTGTAATCAAAGCTGGAGTCCTCTCTTTCTTGGCCTGGTCAAAATGGTAGAGCTCCCTTTTCTGTGTGTCTTTTCTCTGTGTCTCCATTTATATAAGGCTCAGGTAAAAGGGAGGAAACCCAAGCTGAGTCATGCCTCACTGACATAGTCCAATCAAAAGCGATCTACTAAGTGATCCAATCAAGAGCCATTAACTGAATTTAATGCAATCAAATGGTCTCTCTCACACACAGGAATGGATTAGTTCAAAAACATGATCTTTTCTGGGATTCACAAACTCAAACTGCCACAGTAACTGATAGAGCTTTAGTTCCCAGATTAATTTGTTAAAGTAAAATTTCTTATTCTTCTAAATGAATTTCTGAGTCCCATAGAATTCTTCACTTTGCCAGAACTCACCTCTCTATCCCGATCCCTGGGTCTCTAAACAAAATAATTAAATTCTTAATTAATTTCTCCTTGAAATGCTCTTCCCTCAGTCTTCCTATGGATACCTCCTTGATATATTTTGGTTGAAGTCATATGTCGCCTTCTCAGGAAATCTGTGCCTGACCACATATAGAACTGACTCTCATATCCCCTCCTGTCACTGTCTATAGATAACATTACCATGATGTTTTCTTTATCACTATATATTTATTTATTTACTTCTTTATAGTTTGTAGTTCTTTTTATAATGTGAAATGAAAATTTAACCCTCATCTCTTTTGTTTACCCCTCTATCCATGACACGACACCCAGAACCTTGCCTTAGATGTAGTAGCCTCTCAATAAATAGTTGTTAAATGAAATGAAGCCTTACTTAAGACCCAGAAATACCCATACCAAGCTCTGAATGTGCATGTGAGCAAATAGAATATGATAAAGTTTAGTCTTAAAATCAGAAAAAAATGTTGAATAATGAATGCTAGAATCCTAGAATAAATGCTATGTGTCAGTAGCATGTGTCCATGATAATTTAAATGCATTATCTGCAAGTGTATTGTTTTTTAATTACCTGTTGGGAAAATTAATTTTTGATTCAGAATAGTGTTTACACTTTAAGTTCTGCCTTGTATATTCTGACATTATCTTTAGAGAGAAGAAAATGCTGGGATTTAGAAGACATGCTTGTCAGTATCAATTCTGTTACTACTAAGCTGTATGACTTCAACATGCTTAATTTCTCTTGGACTCAATTTATACCTCTGCAAAGTGGTAATAATGATGTGTTCTACCTTCTTTACATGCTTGTTATAAGGATAAAACAATAGAAATATTTGAAAATAATAATGTGCTGTACAATATTATTGTATATATTCATCTATTTAAAGAATCATGAAAACTTCATTACTTATATTTAAATTTCTTTGCATTTAAACTCTGTTTTCTAAGATGTTTGTTATTTCCCCATTGTTGTTTTTATGGATTGCTCTCTTCACATCCTGAAGAACTCAATATAAGGTGTCCCTGATTAATTAAGCACAATGCTGGTGGAGTGTATTTAGGGATGGAAGTCTACTTCATTTACTAATCTGACCTTGATTTTCAGACAAAATGTCAACGTATTTTTAGGTAGAGGGTTGATTTAACACAAGGCCTGCCTTCAAATTTCATGTCTCCTGGTATATGTGCATTAATATGAAAGGTGTCAATCATGTTGCCCTGGTAGAAAATATCCTCATAGTTGATTCTCTGTCAACATTTTGTTTCCCTGAATATAATCTCTTGTATAATTAAAACCTAGAGCCGGTTGCTTTTTGTACTTTTCCAAAAGATTTTTTCAGTGTAAACTTTTATTGGATTGAGCAGCCCTTGCTGAGCAATCACAATCTGCTTTTTGGCAAATGATTTCCATTTGCCCACCGCTTTCCAGCAATCCTCCCAGCTCCTCTCTGACTTGTTTCCCTTGGAGATCACTGACCATGGTTGAAAGAACCTGCAAGAGTATAATATGACTGGGGTATGTCTGAGGTCTACCCTGAAGAAGTCTTTGTACCATTAGATGGTTTAGCTGCCCTTTTACATTTTCTGGAGGAACAAGGTTGGGGAAAAAAATGGAGGCAGAAAGCATGAATCATTTTTGAAGGTTTGGTATTTTAAAAACTGGCTTTGTATATGTTGAAGATGACAGACAAGAGAAGGCAGATCCAGGAAAACTGTCATTTCTGTAATTAAAAAGAAGCAGAATCAAGAAAAGAGTCATTGCTCAGGCTGGGTTTGAATTACAGTACATCCTTAATTATCAGTCTCTCTTCCTAGTTATTTTAATGTTTTATTAATCCTGTTCCTCAAAATATCTTCTTTAATTTACAATCACTGAAAGAATGAAGTGTGACAATTTGTTTTCTTTTGTGATTCGTAGATGGCCTTCTCTAACACTATAGGTCAACATGACCTTAACTTTAGTTTTATTATATGATAAAATGGGGTTTTATCAGTGCCTCTTACTTTTTTGTTTTTATACAATTTTTAAAGAATAACTGTGATCAGTGGACTTTAACCCTTAGTAGAAGAAAATCAAATTAGGAATACTTAACAATTATCTGCTTGCATTTCTTCCAAACTGAAATTACAAAGAAATTAATCACTTTTTTCTGCATGTGTGGGTGGGGATGTAGAAAGTGAACAAATTAATTGGTAACTAGGAGAGTTAATGTGAATTCAATGATATCTCAACTTCCAATATAAAAAGCTTGAATATATCACAGTATTGCTAAAGAAACAAGTTGGTTTGTATTAAGGTGAGGTTAAAGTATTGAAACGTATTAATAAAGGAGACTATGTAATCTTTTGTCTTGGGGATATTTTTAACATGAACGATTTTTAGTTCGGTGGTTCTCAAAGTGTGGTCCTCAGACCACCAGCAACAGCCTGTCCTGGGAACTTGTTAGAAACATAAATTCTCTGGCTCCACCCAGACCTAATGAGTCAGAGTCTCTTGGAATAGGGCCCAGCAATCTCTGGGTTAGCAACCTCTTCCAGGGAATATGACCACACTTAAGTCTAAAAGCCACTGCTAACCTCATTCATGTTCAGAGAATCATCCAGGGAACTTTGAAAACATATGCATGCCAGGGTTACACCTAAGATCACTTAATTTGGAACCATTTGTGAGTGGGACCTGGGCATTGGCATGTTTTATAAGTCCTCCAGGTGACCCTAATGAACAGCCAGGCCTGGGACAGAAGAATATTTCTCAACAATATCTTTATATTATAATTACCTGGAGAAATTTTAAAACTTACTGATGTCAGAGGCCCTGCCAAATACCATTGAATCAGATCTCTGGGGTAGGAGCTTGGGAGTTGGTCCCTTTTAGGAGCTCTGGTTATGATTCTCATTTGCAGCCAGGATTGAGAACCATGGTTCTAGCTGAAGCCATTAGAATGAATGAAATAATTTCTAGGTCGGTTCTTGATGCAGTTCCTTTTTAAAATATTGTACTAAAAAATACAATTTTATGTACATATTTTTCACTCAACCCATTTTTAATCTAGTCCTCTTCTTTTGACCTTGAGGCATTTTTACAGCTCCCCATTAGGGTAGATCACCTGATATGAGCCTATTATTAATAGAGAAGGAGTTGATACATAAACTACCATTGATGAAGAGGAAAGAGTGGTGTCAGACAAGCACAAGGGGTGAAAAACAGCCATAGGAATAGGTTTGAGAGGTCACACGATAATTGACACGATGGAGCAAGTTCTTGCCACAAAAGCAATCACCAATTTAGAGGCATGGTAGATCAAGTTATGTCTCCCAGAAAAACATGTGTTCTTAATCCACTTCCCTGTGGATGTGAACCCATTGTAAATAGGACCTCGTGAAGATGTTATTTTTAATTAAGGTGTGGCCCAACTGAATGAGGATGGATCTTAATTTGGGTTACTAGTGGCCTTATAAAGAAGGTCCAAGTTGTCACAGAAGTGAGAATGGAGAAGACATTGCCATGTGAAGGAAGGCACATGTACAAGTCGAGGAACCCAAAGGATTTCTGGCAACCAGCATCAGAGGGTACAGACTCCAAAAGAAAGCAAGTCTTGCTGATATACTGATTTTGGAATGCTTTTAGGAAAACCATGAGCCAATAAATTCCTGTTGTTTAAGCTAACCCACTGCATAGACTTTTTCATTAAAAATGGCCTGGCAAACTAGTCAGTTTTTGGTAATGGAGAGTGGGGTGCTGCTTTTACAAGTACCTAAAAATGTGGAAGTGGCTTTGGGTAGAGGTTGAAGAATTCTGAGGCACTTCAAAAGATTTCTTTGAAGACACTGTTGGTATCAATACTAATGCTAAAGTTTCTTCTGGTGAGAACTTAAAAGGAAATGATGAATGTGTTATTGGAAATGTGAAGAAAGGCGATCCTTGTTATAAAGTGACAGAGAACTTGGAAAAATTGTGTTCTGATATGAGAAAGGAGCCGAACTTGTAAGCAATAAATATGGATATTTAGCTGAGGAGATTTCCAAGCTAAGTATGCCAGGTGCAACCTGGGTTCTCTATGCAGCATATAGTAAAATGAAAGAGGAAGGAGAGAAACTGGGGATTAAACTGTTAAGCACAAAGGAACCAGCAGCATGTAATGATTTCGAGAATTCTTAGCCTTTCCAGATAGTGTGCTCTGAGACGAGGGTCAGAAAAGGCAGTATCAACGCCCTCCCTGAACTCTCACAATGTGAGTTCACAGGGAACAGGGCTTTTCATGAGAGTGTGGCTAAACAACCCTTTCCTAAAGAAGATGTGGCTGAACATGAATTCAGTCAGTCATCTCTGAGGAAGTCAGAATTGGAAATGTATTTGTCTAGTAAAGCTGTGTGGGAAATCTTTGGTCTGACGGTGTCGACCTGAACAAAAAACTGACAAGATTTCTTAGAATTTTGTATGAACAGAAGCACTGCCAGACTCAACTGATAGGGACAGAGATGGGACCAACTGAAGAAAAAAAATGACTTCAAGGGTAGAACCATGGAAACATAAATCTGTATCAAAGGGATTTCCATGGGCCAAAAGAATGGGGACACCCAGTTTTGTGGAGACGGAGGATCCTCCCCTGCACTTGGAGGGACAGGCCTATTGCCCTTATGTTCAGGGAGAGTTCAGCCATGACACCAAATGGTTGGAGAAGGTAGGGCCTATACCCCAGTTTTTAGGCAGAGCAAGATCAACACTCAAGGGCTGAAAGAGAGTGTCTTAGGTCCCAGCATTCAGGGAGAGCGTGGCTGCTACCCTAGTGCTAGGAAACGTTGGGGTTGCCACTCTTTCAGGCCCAGTGGACATAGTATTGATCCACAGATGACTCTCAGACCTTGAAATCTAATGGCATTTGTCCTGGGGGAGTTTGGATTTGCTTGGGAACCACGATCCCTGTTTTCCTCCCAATTTTTCTCTTCTGGAATGGGACTGTCTATCTCATGCCAGTCCCCTTATATTTTGGAATCAGATAACTTGTTTACTACACTTCACAGGTCCACAGATGGAGAGGAATTAAGTCCCAGGACAGAAAACACTCATAACTGATTTTGGTGAGATTTTATATGTAGAGTCATTACTGAAGTAACCTAAAGCTTTTAGGGTGTTTGTGTGTGGGAGGAACATGTCTTTTTGGTATCCAGAAGGTGGACAGTAGTAGATTGAGTTATGTTCTCCAAAAAAAAACATGTTCTTAATCTTAATCCGGTTTCCTATGGGTGTGAACCCATTGTCAATATGGGCTCTTAAAGAAAGTATTTTTAGTTAAGCTGTGGCCTAGCTGAGTGAAGGAAGAGGTCATAATCCATATTACTGGAGGCCTTATAAAGAGTACATAGTGAGAAAGGAGAGGACATCATCATGTGATTGGAGGCACATATACAATCCAAGGAACCCAAGTATTTCTGGCAGCCAGCACCAGAACATAGGCTCCAGGGGAAAGAAAGCACTGCTAATATCTTGATTTTGGATTTGTTTGGTCTCAAAACCATAAGCCAGTAAATTCCTATTGTTTAAGCCACCCCTTTTATGGTATTTTTCATAGCATCCCTGAAAATGAAGACAAAAGGAGAATGGGAACTCTTCCACGAGCTCTTCTGAGTCTCTGATTTCATGATACAAAAGTGGATAAGGTACAAATAGTATAAAAAGTAGCTATATCTTCCCATTTTGAGTCCATAGGTCTTTAAGGTGCTAGGTAAAACTTGAATATCTCTTTGCATATTTGAAATCTTCCCTCAATGACTGTATATCATTTCTCCAATCCTTTTTTATACTGGTCCCCAAGGCAAAGTCTTAGATCCAGTCAACTGATCAGCTCATTCCTTTCTGTATATGAAAAATATTATTTCTATTACCAAAGCATAGCAGCTCATGCTGTCCCTTCCACTGCCAAGCTAATGCCTTGTCTATCCAAGTTGGGTCTATACTCCAGAGTTCAGATGAATCTCAAATCCTGCATTACAGGATTGGTTACTCTTCAAGGTTCTCTGAGTGCTAAGGTTCTCTATTCTTGCACACACTGGTATTTTCATCTGCTTTTTCTTCGACCTAAAGTTCTTCACAGAGTTCAGCCCTTAATTGTCCTTTTTGTGGATAGGGGTGCTCCCTCAAGCTCAATTCTACAGAAGTTTGTCTTCAGTTCCATGTGTATTCATCATCTCTCAAGTAAAATTGTAACTTTCACGATGGCAGAGGCCCATATTTTACCCAGTCCTAACTTTGTTAGGATTCTGCTGTGTGTTTTTAATTTTATAATTTTTGGATGTAAGTATCATAATCTTCATTTAGATAAGGAAAGGCAGACACAAAGAAGTTAAAAAAAAAATAAGGAAAAAAAAACTTCCCCAAAATATACAGCTTTCAAGTGGAGATGCTGGAATTCAGATCACCAGGGTTATGTTGGAGTTCTCTGTATGGGGTTTGAATTATTTTTGTAACTGGCCTGTTAGTTTTAAAAGTATTCAAAATAAAAAGTTAAAAAAGAATATAAAGAAAATAAAAGCTGGGAATTTTCAAGGGTTAATTACCAAGCAAACATCTAGGAACATGGTAGTGAGAACAAGAATGTCTGGTATGTGACATATGTTAAAGAACTGGCACCAACATGTTGGAGATATTTTTCTAGTACAGTTCATTATTTAATAATGCATTACTTCTGAATTCTCTAAAGCCCAGGTCAATTTTACACTCAGACCTTATTTTAATTCTTTGTTAATTTAGAAATGATCTCTTGAAGTACCTCTATAAGCCTCTCATTATATAGTCTACAGGTACTCAATTGAAAACATCCTGACCAGTCAATCAGCCAACTTGCTCAAGTCCCTAGTATTTTGGCATTGTGCTAGGTGATACAGAAAGTGTATAAGTATTATATATATATATATGTGTGTGTGTGTGTGTGTGTGTGTGTGTGTGTGTGTGTATGTAGGTATGGTGTGTGTAAATATGTATATCTTAATCTCAAAAAATAACCAAATATTTATGAAATGATAGCTACTATTTACTGAACTTCTATGTTTTAACAAATATTTATTGTATAATCTCTATAATCTTTACAGTAACTCGGAAAAGTAGTTTCACAGATGAGAAAACTGAAGGTTTTAAGATGCTTCTTAACTTACCAAAGTCACATTGCTATGAAGTGGCAAATCCAGGATTGGAATTCAGCTCTCTCTGAAAAAAAAAAAAGGGGGATCCCCTTTCCATTGTGCCACCATGTACCTCAGGGTAGGGTATGTTATACTGTGATAATTAATAATCCCCAAATCCCAGGTACATAACCCAACATTAATTTATCTCTTGTTCAAACAAAGTCTTTTTTTTGGATTTGGGCAACTCCCTCAACAGTCAACAACGGTCCTCAATGTGGAGGCTCAGCTTTACAGGCTGCTTTGTGCAGGAGGCATCTCAATATCTACATTGACTTCCACAGCAAGGGAAGAGAGCCTGGGGAGGTGCCCATCAGCTATCAAATGCTTCAGATCAGCAGTGACTCACTGCATTTCTGCTCACATTTTGTTGCTCAAAGAAAGTCACATGACCACACCTAACATCAAGGACATATATGCCTAGAGGGAGGAGAACCACAAACCTTTGTAAAAATTGGTAATTTCTACAACAACAATAAATATTATATTTCAATGCAACAAATAGTTACTAAATCTTTACTTTAAAAAAAAAAGTTTGCTAAGAGCAAAGATAATGGGAATAGTTCCAGATATTAAGGAATTGACTGTTTGGTGAAGAAGGTACAGTCCTATAAAAAGTAACTGTTATAGGAACACAGAGGGACAAAGAATATTTGAACTCAGGAAAGAGAAAGGCAACTTTGACCTGGGGTGATGAAGCAATGTTTAAGGTAATTATATTGGACGTGGGAGGAAGAGTAGACTTTTGTTTGGAAATATAAGAGAAGAAAGTCCTTCTAGATGAAGAGGCAAAAGATGTGAAGGCATAATAGGACATTTAGCTTGTGGCACAGCTACTGTTGGCGGGTAACTTAAGGTAACCTGCCCCACACCCTCCGAAGGCCAAGTAAAGCTCCCCTAATGGCAATGGTAAGGGACTGCTTTCCACTGGCTGGCTAAACAGCAAGCCTGTGAGAAATCTCTGCCCTTCGACTGCCTGTTCTGCATGTATCTTGCTTTCACATTGCTTCCATTCATATATATATATTTTTATCATAGTCACTACAAAGTACATTATAATATATTTTGGGGTTTTTATTTTAAAGGTGCCACTTCTGGAAAATGTTCACTGCAGTGCAATGGTTCTCTGGGCACCATACCAGCTACACATATTCATTAGCTTTGGAACTTGGATACTGTTGGGAGGAGGAGTTAAGCTGATATCTCATTAATTAATGCAGGAAGCTGAGGAGTCATATGTAGGTAAAGGAATTGGACCTCTGACAAACACTGAGCTCCAGTGTCACAAATGTAGTCAATGGAATAGAATAGCTTTTGCCCCAAAGCCAGTAAGGATAATGAGGACTCTAGTAGAAAACTTACTATAAAGGAATAGAGATTTGGGACCAAAAGGTGGACTCATCGCCAAGATATCGAGGATGCCTAAGCTAGGTGCTTGCTCAACTGTTGTGGAATTCCTCCCAATTCAGGCCCAGAGGGGACTAGAGAGCTGAGAGAAATGACCAATTGTGTAATTTTAAAGGACAAACAAAGGCCAGGAGTTACTCAGCAAAACAGATAGGTATCCCAAGAAATTTGTGAAATTAATGGGAAGAGGAGACCTTCAGGAAAAGACTAGACTTCTTGTGAGTCAGCCACAGCCCTCGTCCTTCCAGCTCAATTGGTAAACACATTCTTCCATCAAATGAGGCTCCTGTAATCTTGGAACCATCCTCTCTATTCATCACCCCACTCTCCTGCTCTCCTGGGTTTAATGAGCTGTGATTGCATGGCACCTTATTGTATTCATCCTTTTACAAATATCTGCTGAGAGAACCTAAGCCCTGTGTACCCCTCCAGGAACTGAACTCCCTCTTTCCTCGTACAGAAAATACTCACTGGTTATCATTCCTGTGCTTGCTTTTATACCATTACTACATATACATGCATCTCTAAATAGTATATAGCATGGTTCATGTTTTTAAACTTTTTCTAAATGGTATAAATACACTATGTGTCATAAAGAATTTTGCTTTTTTTTTCCCCTAAATATATGTACTTCAAACTTATCCATGTTGATTTGACTGTTTTAGCAGAAAATTTATTCTAATGCATTAAAATTTTGGTTTTTTAAGCTCGTTTTTAGTAGGTGAGATTTTTGTTCTTATGGGAGTTTTGTTTTTGTTTTGTTTAACTTCTCTCTTTCATTTTACCCTCACCTCATTCATTCATTTAACAAATACTTATTGAGAACTTGTCAGTAATGGGCAGAATCCTGAGCACTGGGTATATAGCAATGAAAGAAACAGAACAACAACAAAAAATTCCTCACTCTCATGGCATTCGTATTCTGATTATGGAGAGACAGACCATGTATTTATAAGTCAAAATGGTAGAAAGTACTATGGAGAAAAATAGAACCAAAAAGGGAGGTAGGAAGTGCCTATGGCAGCGTTTATAATATTTAATAGAATGGTCAGAAAGGCTTCATTTGAAAGGTAACGTCTGAGCCAATGCTAAAGGAGGCGAGGGGGATGTGGCTCTCTAAGGGACAAGCATTCTAGTCATAAGGAACAGCAAATGCAAGGCCTGAGAGAGTAATATACATGTCCTGTGTTTAGGGAGCACCGAAGTGGCCAGTGAGGCTGGGCTCAAGTGAGGCAAGGAAGAGTTGGTGAGAAGAGGTCATAGAGATAGCAGATTGTTAGGGCATTGTAAAGACTTTGGCACTTACTCTGGATGTAATGGGAAACTTTTAAAATTCTTTGGGCTGAGACATGACATGAAATGACTGACATTTCAAAGGCTCACTCAGGCTGCAATATTGAGATTAGATGATAGAAGGGCAGAAGTACCACCAAGAGACCACTAAAGAATTGCAATAATTCAGATGAGAAATGTTGGTAGCTTGAAAGCGTGGTAATTGTGGAAGTAATAATAGGTAGTCATATTTTGGATATGATTTCTAAAGTCAAGCTGTCAGGATTTTGCTGACAGATTGGATGTAGAATGAGAGAAACAGTAGTGCTAAGGATTACAGCCAAGTTTTGAGTCTCAGGAAAGGAAAGAATAGAGTTGCCATGAACTGAGATGGGAAAGACCAAGTGAAGAGCAAGGTTTGGGAATGAAATTAGGAGTTCCATTTTGGAACATACAAGTAGAAACATCAAATAGGCAATTGGGTGTGTGAATCTGAAATTAGGAAAGGTAAATTTTGGAGCCATCAAGATATGGAAGGTATTTAGACACTTGAGCATGGACTATATCACCAAAGAGTGAGTGTACCTGGGGAAGAGGTTGGAAGATTGAGCTGTAGGCCACTCCAATGTTTGGAGGTGCACCTAGCCTCCTGAAAAACTAGTCCAGAACCATGGTTTACAGTACTAGATTAAGTTTCCTGCTCCATAGTATGATGTTGGTTTAGGACTTGGTCATAAGGCTATGTCTGTATCCTTGCACATCTCTAGATTAAATGATTTATATAAGTCATAGCTCTAGCCCTACCCATAACTTAAGAGAGCTTAACCAGCCCTCTAAAACCCTAGACAATTTCACATAAGCACTTTTTGTCTCCCAGCCCAAATGCCTACTTACGGCTTCAGCCACACTAATCACTTTACATGGTCTTCCATTCACAGCCCATGGAAATATTTGTGGAACTTGTTTTCGAGCTTGGTTGTGAAATTATTTCTCATTTTATATTTTTGCCATTTAGGTATGTGTTTAAAGCAGAAGAGCTATGTCGGAGAGTAAATATACTACTTATCTTGACCCCTTGACTTCTACCCCATCCTTTTGTGAGCATTCTGTACAATTGGCTCTCCCCTTCTTGTTGAACAATTCTCTGCCTTTGGCCTCTTATACTACATTTCCCTGATTTCCTCCAGTCTCTCTATTTCCAGTCTCTCTGACTTTCCCTTTTCAAGTTCATCCTACTCTTCCAGATATGGGATTTTCTCAGGCTTGAGTCCCAAGCTTTTGTCTTCATATTCCATAGTCTCTCCATAATCAATCACATCAGATTCTCTGGTTTAAACTGCCATGGATATGCTAATGACTTCCATATTTATATCTCTTTTCTAAAACTCTACACTGTGCATTTAACTGTGCATATCCTTGGTTTCTAGGAGCATCCCAAACTTAAATTCTCCAAAACTAAATTTTCAGTCTTTCCCTTCAATATGGTCCTCCAGTGTTTCTAGTATCAGTATATGTTTCCTCTCTTCACCCAGTGGTTTATTCCAGAAAAAACATGAAGCTAATGGAACCCTCTAGTCATTGCACTGTAGGTGGGGGTGTCCTCTGATCTTGAAAGGAGCAAAATACTGATGTTATGCCCAAATCCCCTCTTATTGGGTTAAAATTATAACCTTTTAAAGTTAGAATGGATATAGTGAGCATCTAGCTCTATTCACTGCTTTTGCAGTAATAAAAAGCTAAGGGCCAGGAGGAGCAGGACCTCATCTAAGTTGTAGTGAAAGACTCAGAATTTGAGCCTACATTTCCTGATTCATTCCAGTGATATTTCATAGGGCCATGTAGTTAGGCAGATGTGACCAGGCTCTAATAAGTGTGAGGCTAGTACCATATAAATACTCATTTTTAATCTGGTATTTTTCTGAAGAACAAGGTAAAACTGGTTGTGTGGAAATTTCCAGGTCTTTGGTAGTTTTGTATATTTAGCTTTTGTCTTAGGATAAACATAGTTTCATTTGTGAAACTGTGATCTTAAACAAATAAGAAAATTAACAAACAACCAGGCTTAAAAGTAGTTCAGGCTACACATAATGCAATTACTTGTGGTTAATGGTATGTATATATTTATGCAAGGTCTAAGATTTTTTTTTTTTTTTTTTTTTTAAAGATTTATTTATTATTTATTACATATCCCCCCCCCCCTTTCTGCTTGCTCTTGCTGTGTGTCCCTTCCCCTGTGCCCTTCTATGTCCGCCTCTTGTCTCCCCCCGTCCCCGCGGCGACGCGCCGAGTTGGCCCTCCACGGCGGTGGCTCGTTCCGTTCCAGGGTGGCTCCATTTCGTTTCCACG
>PVKH010022434.1:0-14099 GCA_004027955.1 Chaetophractus vellerosus
GGTCAATATTATTGTGCATATTGGGGCTGTGAAACATTAGCCACTGCCTAGACTCCCCCACAGTTAGAGCTAGCATGGGGATCTGCAGGTTGCAAACCACATCCAGCTTATGGCCCTTCGCCAACAATACCAAACTATCCCACAAAGTAATTCAAGTCCATAAGAAAGAATCCTTAAGAGTTACCTGTCAAAAAAAGTGGGGAATGTTAGATTTTAGTTAACCCCTAGGGCCTTCCCCCTCAGGAATGTAAGACTCCTGATAACCCCTAGGGCCCTTCCCTCAGGAATGTAAGACTCCTGATAACTCTGCTACCTTACTCCCCGCCATGAGGCTGCTAGAAACTTCCTCCCTAGGCACTTTCCGTGTAAACCGGGTGTGCCTCCCACCCCCACTTGGGGCTTCTCTTATCGAATGTGACCTCATGGGCACTTCCCCATACCCCTGGTGATGCTTATAAATCCTGGAACTGCCTTGGGTCTGGGTCCATGGCATTGCCCACGATCGGGAGGCCTGGACCCTAGCTCGAGCTAGTAATAAAGCTCCCTTTTGCTATCACATTGTCAATGTGGTCTCATCCGTGCGTCTGGGGATCTCAAATCGGGCACAACACTTGGGTAGTTACTACATATCAGGGATTAAAATAAGCATTTTACAAATTTATCTCATTTAATCCTTACCAAATTTGAAATGGTTATGTTTTTCTGTGTTGAATTTTAATTACAAAACTAATATATGCTTGTGAAAACATGTGAAACAATGTAGAGGTATATAAGGAAACTTATTCAGCTTCCCCTCATCCCTCCAATCCTGATCCCTAGCAAATGTGATGATATGGTTTGTATTCTTCAACATATGTCTCAATTCTCACACAAGAAAATATGAATGTACAAACACATACATATATTTGTTTACAAAAGGGTTTACTCTATACATATTTTGGCAACATTTAAAAACATAACAATATGCATGGGCAACCTTCGAGGTCAAGACATACAAGATTTAACTCATTCTTTTAAATACATACCTCATAGTTCACAGTAAGCATGTACCAGAATTTATTCAACCATTCCTCTACTAATGAACATTTAGGTTATTTTCAGGTTTTGTTTTTTCTTCCACTACAAACAACACTGAAATAAGCACATCTTTGTGAATCTATCTTTATATAGTGATGTTTTTATTTTTATCAGGTGAGTTCTCCCAAATTGAATAAGCAAATTGGAATTTTTTAAGATGTTGTAAGACTGAGTTGTTAATGTTCTTCAAAATCCATTCTTTTTTTCTTTAACTGTTCTATGTGAGTTTTTTTTTTTTATTCTGGTAACATATATACAACTGTAACATGCATCAGATATTCACTCCTTTTTAGAGCTGAATGATATTCCACTGTTTGTATATATCACATTTAGTTTATACATACACTGTTGATGGACAATTGGGTTGTTTCCATTTTTCAGCAATTGTGAACAATGCCACTATGAAGATTGGTGTGCAAATATCTGTTTGAATCACTGCTTTTATTTCTTTTGAGTTTATACCTAGAAGTAGAATTGCCAAATCATAAGGTAATTCTATACTTAATTTTCAGAGGAACTGCCAAACTGTTTTCCACAGCAGCTGCACCATTTTGCATTACCACCAACAATTAACAAATGTTCCTATTTCACACATATCCTCTCAAACACTCTTTTTTTTTTTAAGAGTAGCCATTTTATTGGGTGTAAAATCGCACTTCATTGTATTTTTATTTGCATTTCCCTAATGACCAATGATATTGAGCATCTTTTCATGCACCTTTTTGCAATGTGTATATTATCTTTGGAGAAATGTCTATTCAAGTTTTTTGCCCATTTTTAATTGAGTTGTTTGTCTTTTTGTTGTTGAGTTGCAGTAGTCTTTTTTTAATATTCTGTATATAAAACCCCTATCAAAGATGTGGTTTCCAAATATTTCCTTCCTTCTGTAGGTTGTCTTCTTACTTTCTTGATAAAGTTTTGATGCACAGAAGTTTTTAATTTTAATGAAGTCCTATTTATCTATTTTTCTTCTTTTGTTGCTCATGCTTTTGGCATAAAATCTAAGAAATCATTGCCTAGCACAAGGAACAAGACCTGTCTTTACCCATCTGAAATTAAATTTTAATATTGGTATGCACATCAAGTTTTGTGAAATATGTTTTACATAATTGAGAGAAAAATCACAAAATTTAGTTAATGCAGGAAATTACAATTTATAAATTTAGCTTTCGTTAATCAGTTTAGCTATCACTGAAGTTAAAAAGCACTCATTTTTTTATTTTATTTTTTATTTTTTGGCTTTAGATTCTGAAACCTCTTATGCTATAAAAAAGCTCAGGATAATATTCAGTATTTTAAAAAGCAGTATCTTTATTATGTCATTCCTGCAGCGGTTATTATAAGAGCACTTCTAATAGTTTCTAAACCCAAGAAACAAATGGAGCTTTATTTATCCTTCCCACCTATTATATGTCAATAATATTACCCTTATCTTTAAAAATGCCATCTTATTTTCATTCATTTATTTAGTCAATGAATAAGTATTCATCACCTACCAGGAATCAGAGACTACACCAGGAATATAAGTTTACACTAAAGTTTTGTGAGGTAGCTGGACAAGCAAATGAGACACGTAAGCATATGTGGTAAATGCTGGAAAAGGTGGAAACTCAAGAGTGCCAGAGGGCTGTAGGGGGAGCCTCAGTCATGAGGGGCTCATACATTCTCCCAAAGGCATTTTCAAGTAAAAAAGCAATTTGAAAGAAAACTAAGGTTTATTCAAGTAAGGCAGGGAGAAAAGGAAAAACTGAGTGAAGGGAGAGGGAAGAGAAGGTCTGTAAAGGAGACTACTACTGTTGCATCATGGTACAAATATTTGTAGAAAAAGAGAGCATGGAGTTTACATGGAAAGTAAATTGTTCCATTAGATTGGAGGATGATGTTTTAGTGGAGAAAGAGAGTGTCAGATTACAAAGGATCTCAGATGGCTTTAAGGAATCTAGGCTTTATTCTTAGTGCAATCAGAAACCATAGCAGTATTTTAAGTGGCAGAGTAACATGTCTAGATTTCTATTTTAGAAAGATTAAACTGGTTTGGGGGATTCAATCATGTCCTGCACAAAGGCATGTTCAGATCCCAAACCTTGCTCTGTGGCTGTGACTCAATTTGTAAATAGGTCCTTTAAAGATATCATTAGTTAAGATGTACCCAAACTGAAGGTGAGCGTTAATCCAATATGGCTGAAGTCCTGATAAGTAAAGGTACTTGGACACAGAAAGAGAAGCCACGGGAGCAGGCAGAAGCTGGTATTCAACAGAACCCAGTAGTGAATGGTGAAGACACCACCAGGTGCATAACCGTGTGAAAGAAAAGCCAAGGACCAGGGATTGCCAGCAACCAGCCCCAGAATGCCACCGTCTTCAGGGAGAAAGCACTGCCTTGCTGATGCCTCAATTTTGGACTTCTCCTAACCTCAAAACCATGAGCCAATAAATTCTCATTGTATAAGTCAACCCATTGTATGGTATTTGTTTTAGATCTAGGAAACTAAAACAGCTGGCTGCTGTGTGGAGAATGGGTTTGAAAAGGACATGATTGATTTATGCAGACCAGTTATAAAGTTGTTATTTTCATCTAGGTGAAATATAATAATAGCCAGTACTAAAGTAGTCTAAAGTAGTGGCAGTTTGATTTCTCGCTCTTACTTTCTGATATAGGTAGTTATGTCTCCACTTGGCATATAAAGAAACTGAGGCTCAAAAAAACTCAATGACTTACCAATAAGTCCCAGGGATGGTAACTGAGCCCCAAATTATTGGATATCAAAGCCTAAAGTTTAATATACACAAGGGAATTGATGATAAAAGTGATTACTTATGAAAGTTCCATATATTTCGAAGATGATAATTCATTAATTTTTAATCACTCAACCAAAATATTTAATAAACATTTATTGAATACTCACTATTCACAGTACTATAAGCCAGGAATTTAGAGAAATAAAAATGAATGAAAGACTTTCTCTCAAGTGCTTAGGAAATAGTTCCACAGTCTTTTTGCCATAGATTTTCTTACTATTTGGGTTGCCTAATTGTGAACTATTTTCCTAGCATAACATATGCTTCCTGTTTACTCAGTAACAGAGGTTTTACTTAGAAGTTCTGCATAATGTATTTATTAAAGCAGTGGTCTATACATATTTTTGCCAGGTGTTCTACATTACTAAACACTCTCCATATGCTCTTTGAGGTTATTCCAGACTGAACAAATCCTAAAATGCTACAGTTTAATAATTTATAGATAGAATGACTACTAATTCTGGATAAAATAAATTTAATAAAATAAAAAAGCATCCAATAATAGAGCACAGATGATCATAGATTTGATAAATCCTTTGTTGGTATAACTACAGAGTAGTGAGAAGATCAAGTATTTGCCTAAAGTTTTCAAAACAGTTGATTCTTTCCTGGGAAAATTTATTTCCTCTTCACCAGCTTCACAATTTCTTCATGCTCTTACCCCCAATATACAATTCCCCTTCTACCTTTAAATAAGCAGAGCCTCTACCTTCAACAGTACCAAATCTTCTTACCTTTTTTCCCCCATTTTCCTAAAGGTAAGCATATATGGATAAGGTTGATGTAAAGGAATTTTTATAATGGGCATTTATTCTCTCAGAAAGGCAATGAATTTTAAACAAAGTATCAGCCATTCTGCCTAGTATTAATTTTATTTACTGACTCTCAAAGATGTAAATCTCATGTTAATTTGAGTATTCTATTTAATAATAACATCAATAGGATACTTATGAAAATCAAGAGTAAAACTCAGTATTTATCAAAGACTGTTCCATAGACTCCTACTCCCATAGGACATTACGGTATTAGGTTGAAAGAAACCTTTGGACAGGAAATCATTTTGAGAAGTACCAAGTTAAACAAAAGTAAGTAATCTATTACAGGATTTTTCAGAGACTTGCACATGGTAAAATGTATTGTGAATCACTAGAGAGAAATACCTCATAAGGATAAAAAAAGATATTTTAATGCAGCCACAATGACATTGCTATTTTGATGTGATGAAATGACACTGTCAAAGTGAAAAATCATTACAAGAATTTTAGCAGACACCTCACACAATCACTTCCTAACAAAGTTCACCCAAACTATGGATAACTTTCATTTTTCACTTCATTTCTGTAGTATTTTAAATATTTATGGGTATGCAGTTCTTTTAAAATGAAGAAAAAAGTTAAAAACTTCCCAAAATTATAGGTATTTGTTCTATCCTTCAAAACCTCCAATACTTCAACACGAAGGAGAACTGTTCTGTAATATATATGTACATATGTATGAATGTGTGTATGTATGTAATATCAAATAAGTCTCACAAAGCTTCCATCAAAGTGTTGGGTGGGCTGCATTCTCATCTGAAGGCTTGACTGTGGAAATCCACTTCCCAAATTCATTCAGGTTGCTAGGCGCATTCATTTCCTAGTGGCTGCATAATTGAGGGCCCTGGCTTCTTATTTGTCTGTTGACTAGGGGCCACCATTGGGTGTTAGAGGTCACCTGCCATCTCCTGTGAGAGGAACTCTCATAACATGGCTGTTTCCTTCTCCAAAACCAACAGGAGTCTGATATAACAAAACATAACCATGGGGGTGACATCTCATCTCTTCATCACCTTTGTCATATTTTATTGGTTAGAAGCAAATCACAAGTCCTGCCCACATTCAGTTGGAAGAGATCATACAAGGGTGTGACTCACTGGGGATTACCTAGGCATGTGTACTAGACAAGGGTATACCTATTTGTCAAAATTCATCATACATCTAAGATTTGTGAGAATATTAAATAACATGCAAAAAGCTGTTCAGTATGGCATTATTTATTAGAGCATAAATGGATATATAGACTGGTGAATAAAATAAAGTACCTTCCATAAATGGAGTATTATGCTACTGTAAAAATTAATGAAGTAATCTCTATATACTGATAAGGAATGATCCCCAGTAAATATTGCAAAATGGAAAAAAGCAAGGTACAAACAGTGTTTATAGCACGTGAACTTTTAGGTAAGAAAAGAAGGAAAACATGTGCACATATTTATAAAGTATATATACTTAAATTTTCAAAAACAAGGAATGGAAGGATTAACAAAACAAACTTTTAAAAAACTGGTAAACTATACGTGGAGAGAAAAAACAACAAGGAAAAGATAGCAAGAGAAGCTAGACTTCTCTGAATGAATATACTTTTTTTATAGTTGTGGCTTTGGAATCATTAACTGAAAAAAAAAACCTCAACATAGAAAAAGAGTAGTACTTAAAAACTTGAAAAAAATGAAACAAATCAATCTCACTGCATATATATATATATATATATATATATATATATATTTTTACAAAACCACTTTAAAAATTACTTCAAGTGACTTAAAAAATACATATTAAGAACCCCAGTGCAGGGGTTCTTAACCTTTTTTATTCCACGGACCCCTTTGCCAGTCAGGTGAAAACCATGGACCCCTTACTAAGTCCACACTATACTGTGTATTATTTAATAAATATACCACACCCGCACCAACATGTCCCCACAAGAATAATGTTTTTTTATCCATTTTAATTCAAGTTCACGGACCCCTTGTTAAAATCTCTTTTCCCAGGGAAGTGTATCTTAAGTGGAAAAAAACTGCCAAGAAACGTTAAACTACATTTAATATTTTTACTAAAAGTAGTAAAATTGGTATTATTTTCTGAAATATATTATAGGAATAATGCAGAATAAAGCAAGTAATTTTGTTAATAATTTAATAAAAGATTTTTCAGTATAGAGAAAAAAGATACAACTATAAAATTAAGTACATTAAATACATTCAGTAAAAGAACACTTTAATCATAAACTTGAATTGGAAATATCAGTAAGAATTCATGATTTTTGTTGCTTTAAAATTGTATGTCTCCTAATTCTGTCTACATAATAGGCCTGAAACAATGACATTTCTGTAGCATGGAGCATTCCTAGTGCCTAGATTTGACCTCTGAATAACTATAATCTGATATTAAAAAGAGAAAAAGAAAACAAAGAAAAAAGGGAACTAGAACTTCTTAGAGAAATAGCTGATGCAAGGATTGGGGCAGAAAATATATGATGATTCTGAGAAGCTCTTTGTAAGTAAATTATCAAAGACTTATGAAGTAATGTCAAAAGAACATGAAACTAAATTTGAAGGGTTTCCACTGGCTTAAAATGAGATAATCTAAGTATCAAATCCTTGACCATAAAAGACTAAAATACATCATAATGATATTTTTTAAATTATTGGTCACCAACTGGAGGTTCCTAACATACCAACTCGTACTGAAAACTGACAGGAGGAAAGAATCAGATACCAATCCCGCCTTTCCTAGACAAACTATATTTCAGGGTAACCAAATTGCCAATTAGGGTAAGTCCTTATTTAAATGGAATTCCATCTAATAAATTCATAAACAATGATAAAATAAGAAAATTAACATTTTACAACCCATAATGAAATAGGGAATCTAGGCAAAGAAAAGCAATTGATGTTAACACTATGAGGTAAGAGAGTGACAGGCAAATTGAGAAATTCAACTGACAACACCTGATATCTTAGCATCACTAAAATGGGATAACCATTCTTAGGATGTGATAAAATAGAAAGAACACACAATGTATCTCTAATATAATTGCCCTTAAAAATATCAAAACCAATCATGGCCCTGCCAGTATCAAGGAAATCTCAGTACAGGAGCAAGTTAAACATCGTCACTATAAGGAAACTCTCAGCCAAATGTAGAATGTGGGATATTCTATGGGACATATTACCTTATTTCTCCAACAAATCAAGGTCATACAAAAGAGGAGGGGGAAAGGGTGGCCTTTATAAAATTAAAGAGAATCATGAATTTTAGCAAACATATACAGTTACAAAAACACTGGTTCAGACTCTTAATTTATATTATTTTTCTGCATATAGGCATAATGACCTCACTATATCAAATGTAGTCAAAAAGAATGTAAGAATGAATTGTTAAACTGCAAATTTGGGGCTTCTGAAATAGTATTGTATATGGTGAAGAAAACTCACAATTATACTCAGTCTGGAAGATACTCTCCTCTTTCCTAACATAAAAATCCATTAAACCATTTCCACTACTGAATACAAAGGGGAAGAAAGTGAGCAGTGAGATCCTCAGATAGAAACAATTCTTAAGGAAATCAGCAACTGTGACACAATGTTGGGGGAGCCTGTTAACTTGGACCTCTACAGAATGTAGTAAAGCCAGAGAGATACAATAACCTTTAAAAGACTTTTCTTCAAGCAGTTCTCTATTCAAATATCAAATCCTCAAATAACCCTCCTTGACTGCCCTATAAACAAGACCAATTTTTACTCTTATCCCCTTAGTCTGATTTATTTTTCTACTTAACACTTAACACTTCATTCCATTATGTTATGTATTTTAATATGCACATCATTATTTCTTTTAATTATGTTTCCTATCAGAATGAGGGTAGAATTGTTTTTGTTTGTTGCTGAAAGCCTAGCACTTGGACAGTGCTTGGCATATAATGGGAATTCATTAAATATTTGTTGAATGAATGTTTCTATAAATTCCCAAATAAAAGAATCTCTCCAAATAAAATGAACTCTGTATAATTAATCATTCCTGAAAGATAATTGGTGCCACTCTTCCTTTTTTCACAGTACTAAATAAATGGACCTCTTTTCCTTTTTAAAATACTTGGTATAAAGTGCTCAGTTAAGTAGAAATAATTAATGTATGGCAAGGACATTTTGAGTAAAATAATCCAGAAACCATTGAAAAACATAAAACTAGATGTTCTGGACTGGTTGGCAGATATAATGACCCTAAAGCTTAAGAGAATGTGATTCACCATTATAAACTACAGTTTGCAAACATGTTATAACTCTGTATAAGCCCAAATGATAACTTTGATTTATGCCATGACCCACTTTAAATGTGTTTGCAATTACTCAAAACAAAAGGAAATAGATTTTTTGCGCTTAATGAAACAAATATAAACATCTTACATTAAAGTCAAAGCACAGCACCCAAACCTAATTTTTTTCATCTGAAGAGCTAGTCTAAATTATCTTTAGTTAAAAATCAAATGGATGGAAAATGTTGGCAGTTGATTTGAACTTTTAAAATTGCTTCCCTGGCAATCATCAAGATTAGTACAAATTTCACAGTTTGGAACAAAAATTCTTTATGTACAGCTAACTAAATTTTATGACTAATCACAAAGTTATACCAGATAATAACAGCCAACTTAGGTTGCTTTGATATAAAGCTATTATTTGGACTAGAAGAGAAAATAGTCATACTTTTGTTTCTCTGGAAAATATGCACAAATTATTGTGTTTAGATATGAACATAACATTTCATGAAAATCATGACAATATAGCTAGTCTATAGAAGGACATGGAAGATGAAGTTTTAAACCACATGACATAAGAACAGAGATGGTTATGCTACTGAAGTGGAGACTTAGTGAGGTCAAGATAACCATCTTCAAATACTTCAAAGAATTACACTTTTTTGATGTGGATCTTAAAACAAGGCTATGATCAAAATCTTTGCCAGGGGTGAATTCTGTTTCCAGGAATGGCAATCTATGCAATTCAAACCAATCTTTCTACTGAGAACAGCAAGAACCACTAGACACTGGAAAGGCATTTGCAAACTACCCTGCCAGACAGGAATTGCTAGGCAAAGGTACTGTATAGGGAAGAATCCAAAAAGGTGAGCCCTGGAATTTAAGGCATCTTTGGCCCAGAAGCTTAGGCTGATTCTGAAAGTGAAGTCTGTGAGTCTGAAAAGTGAAGCAGAGTTTTCAACAAAATCACAGGTCTTGAAGCTCTAAAATTATAGTGCAATGTTCCTAAGAAGGCATGGGAAGGTCCTGGTAACACCCTAGGCTTTGGTTGGGGACCCCAAATGGCACATGTTAAGAGTAGGGTCAACTAGAAAAAAGATAATTCCTTATAATAACTCAATCCTAGGCTTACATGATCTCAATGTCTGGTTGAATTAAGCTAATTTGTGATTGTTACTGCTTCTGGCCAAACTGCCATCACAAACAGAAGTAAAACCTCTTTGAAGAAGGATGACATTGTTCAGTATCTAAATTTATCTCTACATTTATATATATATAATGTTCAGTACTCAATCAAAAATAAGCAGGCATACAGGAATAAAAGATAGGACCTAAAAAACAAATAAAACAATAGACAAGAATATGAAGCCTACAGGTGTTACAGCTGAGTTAGTAAACACAGACTTTAAAAGTGCTAAACTTAACATATCAAGGAATTAAAAAACAAGAACAAGAATTTCAGAAAATAGACAAGTCTACAAACTTAATGGGAAATTTTTAAATGTCTCCGTAAAAAATTTATAGAACAAGCAGCCAAAAATTAAGTAGATTTAAACAATACAATTAACAATTGGTCTAAATGATATCCATAGAACACTGAAACTAACAATTACCAAAAAAAATACATTTTATCAAAATTACCCATATACTGTGCCATAAAGAAGGTCTCTACTAATTTAAAATGATTGAAATGAAAAGAAATAGGTTCCTTGACCACAGTGAAATTAACCTAGAAATCAATAATGAGGAAACAAAGGAAAAATGCCTGTATATGTGGAAATTTAAAAATACACTTAGAAAGAACCCATTATCTAGGGTGGAAAAAGTATGATAGAAAGTAGAAAACATTCTGAGCTGAATGATAATGGAAATACATCAACACTTACACAGTACAGTATATATTTATACACTTATACAACACTTATACAGAACAGTAATAGAAAATACAGCAATTGTGGGAACATGGCCAACAGGTTAGGCAGATAAGGCTCAGCCCTCACTAAAACAATGAGAAAGAGCCAAAGGCTGCCTTGGCGACTTGCTTTGGGGGTACAGCAGACCAGGACATTGCTTCACAACTCCAAAGGAGTGAGGGACAAAGAGACAAAGAAACCAAAGCAACAAGCTATGAGTTATTAAAACCTCCCGGCCACCAGGAAGGGCGCCCCTCCCCAACCCTGATATTAAGCGAGGGTAGAACTCCCGGTGAATTGTATCTAACTGAGAGGAGAGCAGATGTCTTCCTCCCTGGTATCTCCTTTGGATATATATAGAACAGGAAGGTGCTCTGAGCCATCCAGGAAATACTGGAAAGATAAAGCCAAAGGAAAATCGTGAGTTTCTCTTCCCTGTAGCTGGGAGTGGAACATACATCCTGCCCTCAGGACAAACAGCCTATGTGGAGCTGATGGCTCCATGCTCTGAACAGACTGTGACAGCAGATTCCCTGGGAGGAAGAGGGGTCTGGGAGGAGAGTGATTTCTTTGCAGTGAGTTTGGCCAGCCAAGCCCCCCTTGAATATCAGAAGGGACCCCTACTTGACAGGGATAGGGGAGGGGGATCTCCTCAGGCAGGCTGTCTCACCCAGCCACCTAGATAAAAAGAGGAATTACATCAGAGAGGAGGCACAGACAAACGGGCAACTCATCAGCAGGACTCCGGCAGACTGCAGGAAATCTAACCTGCCCCGGGGAAAAGGAGCAGGTGGCCTCCTGAAAGGCTAACCTAAGGAGACAGGTGAGCTCTGTGGAAGAATTCCTGCCTAGTATGTACGAGGTCCCTGGTTCAATTCCCGGCTCTTCTTTCGGAAGTGATCCACTGGGT
Organism: Chaetophractus vellerosus; assembly: GCA_004027955.1. Taxonomy (NCBI): domain Eukaryota; kingdom Metazoa; phylum Chordata; class Mammalia; order Cingulata; family Chlamyphoridae; genus Chaetophractus; species Chaetophractus vellerosus. The sequence continues at coordinate 11,773 of PVKH010022434.1, forward strand.
TATTAGGCATCCAAGTGAAATTTTATGACGGGAACATATAGACATTCTCTTTGTATTAATTTTCTTGGATCTCATATTTTTTTAAAAAGTTCATTTTTTAAAATTTTCCTTATTTTACTCACTAAAACCCTACAGAGGGCAAGCTTCAGGGTGATTGATTGATGAATATCAGCAGCCTGAGAAGATCCTTCGGGTTCTAAAAGAGAAGGCTGTTTCTCCATGTTTATTTCTGTTTTTTGATCTTTTATTTCTTCTTTCTCCTATTTCTAAATGAGTTGCTGCTGTTGTGCTTCTTGTTCATTGTGTTTCCCCTTCCTTTGTTACTGTTTTTTTACTTTCATTTACCTAGTTTTTCTACTTATGCTACCTCTTTTCTCTCCTTCATCTTTATATCTTCTGTTTTCTGTTGTTCTTTCATTCCACCTTTTTGTTTGCTTTTCAATTTTTCTTGTTTTTATTTCTCTCTCTCTCTCATTTTTTCTGTTTTCTTTTTTCTCTTTTCTTTTTTCCTTTCCCCTCTTCTCATCATTCCAGCCTTTTAATTCATTCTATATACTTTTCTCTATTTTGTTTCTTATTTCATTGTTTCTATTCCACTTTTCTAATCTTATTCCTCTGTACTTCTTACTCATGTTAATCATTCAATTTCTTAGGTCTTGTAAAGTTCCTCTCCTATCTTTTACTAATATTATTACTATTATCCTTTTTCTCTTTCTATCTCTTTCCTTTTCTCTGGTCCTATTTTTTTCCAAGGGAACCTAGACAACAGCAAGGAAATAGAATAAGAGGAAGAAAGTGTCAAAATGAAACCTTCCCACACTCAAAAACAACAAATAAAACCATAGAGTAGAGAGAGAAGCTAATCAACTGAATAAACCCATCAAGCTAAACAGATGCCTAGATACCAACAAAAAATTACAAGCCACACTAAGAAACAGGAAGACATGGCCCAGTCCAATGAACAAACTAAAAACCAGGAGGAGATGCAGAACATGGAAAAACTAATCAGAGATGTCCAAACAAATATGAATCTACTTAATAAGTAAAGGAAGAGTTTAAGGATATTAAGAAGACACTGGTGGAATATACTGAAGAAATTGTAAATTAAAAAATATATATATAAAAGATACACTGAAGCACATAACAGCTGATTTGAACAGGCAGAGTAAAGAATCAGCTATGTGGAAGACAGTACATTTGAACTCAAACAGTAGAACAGATAGATGAAAAGAAAAATACCAGCAGGGACTTAGGGATTTGAATGACAACACAAAACACACAAACATATGCATTATAGACATCCCAGAGCCAATGCCCATAGGGGCAAAATCTATGATAAGGTGGAAGAGTGTAGTTGTGCAGTGGAGGGGCATTACAGGGGGTGCAGTGATACTATTGGGATGGGCAGTGCAGGTTTGTCAGGGGGGTAGGTTGGGGAGGGTGAGTTGGACTGTCCATGGAACTAGGATTGGGGAAGGGAACAGAAGAACACTGGTGACTGGCAGGTACGTGGTTGAAACTACAATGTTGAGAATGCTCTTTTGGCAATATGGCAAGTGAAGGTTGCTGGTTTAGTGTGTTGTATGTGAGAGCCATTCAGGACAGGGCACACCTGGGGCAGGCTTCTAGGGAGTGTGTGGGTGTTCATCATCTCATAGTATGTTATATCAGTGGGTGGAGACCCACATAATGAGGGGGAAGGTGTTGGACTCCCATCCTGGGGAGGCCTACTATGTTCTCAAATCAAGGGGTGGGAGTCTCTCGAGAGCATGGGCAGTGCCAAATGGGCGAGGACAGACCAGTGTGTCAAGCCCTCATTGTTGTTGCAAGTACCTATGAATCATGTCCTTCAAGAAGTGAAGCCTGCTGATTGTTGTGGTTCCCAAGAAGCGGGGAGGGGGGGAATAGAATAAATGGAACAGGCAGCATTTTGGGGGCAATGGAAGTGTTCTACATGATCTTGCAATGACGGACAGAGGCCATGTTAAATTTCATCAAAATTTATTAAAGTGTATGGTCCAAAATGTAAACCATAATGTAAGCCATTGGCTAAGGTTAGTAGCTATGTTTCAATATTTGTACATCAGTTGTAATGAGTATACCATCCACAAATAAAATGTGATTAATAGGGGAATGGGGAAAGGAGGGAAGATGTTGTGTATGTGGGAGTCCCCTGTATTCTGCACATGACTTTTCTGTAATTTAAAACTTCTTTGAAGACAAAATGAAAAAAGTAGGACACTGAGGGAATAAATGGAAGAAAAAGTCACTGTATATACAGGACAACAGATCTTACACAGATGAAAGCCAAGGTGTCAAAATTTTTT
>PVKH010022435.1:0-14102 GCA_004027955.1 Chaetophractus vellerosus
CAACAACAAATATCAAAAAATTAAAATTGGCAAAGGACTTGAATAGACATTTCTTCAAAGAATATAGTCAAATGACCAATAAGCACATGAAAATATGCTCATCATTAGCCATTAGGAAAATGCAATTTAAACCCCCAGTGAGATACTACTTCATAAACACTAGATGGCAATTATTAAAAAATAAATAAAAATAAATAGAAAAACAGCAGGAAATATCAAGTGTTGGTCAGGGTGTGTAGAAATTGGAATATTCCTCCATTGCTGGTGGGAATGATAAATGATACAATGTATGGAAAGCAATATGGTGGTTCCTCAAAATGTTGAACATAGAATTACCATATGACCCAGTAATTCCAAACTGAGGTATTTATCCCCCCAAACTGAAAATAGCCATAAGATGGAAACAACTTGTGTACATCAACAGATAAATGTGATAAACAAAACTAGTGGTATAAACATACAATGGATTATTATTCAGCTGTGAAAAGGAATGAAATTCTTATACATGCTACAACATGTGTTACCTTTGAAAATATATGCTAAGTGAAATAAGAAAGACACAAAAAGACACATATTGATTCCACTTATATGAAATACTAGAATAAGAAAATTCATAGAGGTAGAAAGTAGATTAGAGGTTACTAAGGGCCAGTAGGAGGGAGGGAATATGAGTTATTGCTTAGTGATTACAGCATTTCTGTTTGGGGTTATAAAAATGTTTTGGGAAAAGATGATGGTGATGGTAGTATATGTAAATGTAGTTAATACCCTGAATTGTTCACTTATGAATATGTTATTGCAATAAAATTTTTATTCCAACAATGCAAGGAGGTTTCAAGATTTGAAAATTAATCGATGAATTACACCACATTAACAGGCTAAAGAACAAAAAAATCACATGAACATATCATTTGATAGAGAAAAACATTTGACAAAATTCAATAGCCATCCATGGTAAGAACTCTCAGAACACTTGTAATAGAGAGTGATTTTCTCAATTTGGTTGTTGGGTTGGGAAAAAAAAACTACAGCTATTTTTTAGGCTTAATGGTGAAAGACTGAATGCTCCCCTCCTAAAATTGAGAACAAGTCAAATATGTCCCTTGGCACGACTCTTATTCAACATAATTATTTAAAATCTAGCTAGTATAAACAGAGAAGAAAAGGAAAAAAGGGAATAGAGATATAAAAAGAAGGTATAAAACTGTTCCAATTTGCAGATGACATGATTGTTTGTAGAATTTCAAAGACTCTACAAATTAAACTCCTAGAACTAATAAATGAGTTGAGCAATACAAAAATCAATTGTACATTGATATATTAACAATGAGCATGTTCACAACAAAATTACAACTGCTAAAAAATGAATTACTGAAGTGTAAAGCTAACAATTTACACTTATATGCTGAAAATTACAGAATTCTGAGGAAAGGAATCAAAGGAGATATAAATAAAGGGAGAGACATTTGGCATGGATTAGAATACTCAATAATAAAAATATGAATTCTCTTCAAATTAATACACAGGTTTGATGCAATTCCTATCATAATCTCAGAAAATTTATTTTGGTAGATGCAGACAAGATTATTCCAAATTTATATGGTAAAGAAAAAGAACTAATGTAAATTAAAGAGTCAAAGTAGACTTTAGAAGAAGGAATATTACTAGGGAAAACAAAGCAATTACATAAAGATAGAGTGGTCAATTCAAGAAGAAGACAACAATCCTATATGTGTGTGCCTCTAACAACAGAGCATCAAAATCTATGAAACAATAAACTGATAGAATAAAAAGAGAATTAGATAAGCACCAAATTCTAGTTGAATACTTTGCCACTCCTTTCACTTTTATTGATAGGACAAGTAGATAGAAAATAAATATGTAGGAGACCCTATGGTGACAACCAATTTTAACTTATTAGCATTTTACAGTCTACTCCACTCAACAACAGCAGAATACAATTTTGTTTCCAGGTGGATATGGAACACTTACAAGAAAGACCATAATAACAAAAATATTTTGAAAGTGAAACCATTTTGTCACATCATAAATAACTTACAGTGGAGTTATGTTAATATCATCAAACATAGTTTAAAAGACAAAAGAGGGGCCGGCTCGATAGCCCAGTGGATAGGGCGCCGGCATACCACATGGGAGGCCCTGGGTTTGGTTCCCGGGGACCTCTCCTAGCGGGCAGACCGCCTTGAGAATGGCAAGCCACCATGGGCGGGCCAGAGCCGCCGTGGGCAGGGCAAAAAGCTGCCACGGACAGGGCAAAAGCCACCACTGGCAGGGCAGGTCGCCCGCGAATGGAGCGCAGCCAGCCACCCGCGAACTGAAAGCCGGCCGTGAATGGAAGCAGAAGCCGCCCACAAGCAAGGAAAGCCGCGCCTGCGCAGTGACCAGTCTCGGCGCGTCGCCGCAGCAGGGGGTAAGGGGAGATATGTAATAAAATAAATAAATCTTAAAAAAAAAAAAGACAAAAGAAACTAATATAATGAACACTGTTAGGAAATTCAGTATCATTTTTTTTTCTTTTTCAGGCTGTGAAAATGATGCCTTTGGTTTGATGAAATAGATATTAAGATAACACCTTTCAAATGTTTTTGCAAGAAGAACGACTCATATGTGTTTTTTTTTAAATAATGGAAACCAAAGTTTAAATTTTATAAGCTAAATCTGATTCCAGAGATAAGGAATAAAATATCACACAGTTGGCTTTGAAATGTTATAATATAACTATTCCTTAAAAGTCCCATTCTAAACTAAACAAAAGCAAAATTGAAATAAATAAGCAACACCAGCAATCACCCCCAGTCTTATCTCTCCACTCAAAAAGAAAGCACTGCAACAGGAATCATCTTAAGGTAAAAGTATTGAAGGCTGCAGTTTGAATGAGGCTGTATAGTTTTGGGTTGGCAGTATGCCATTAGCATCATGAACTCTAGACATTTAGCAGAGTCTAAAGAAAGAACAGCTAAACATAAGTGGTAGAGGCAGGGGATTAAAATAAAGTACTTAGGAGAGAGGTTGGTCATCAAAAAGAGCACAACAGGAAAACAAATGAATGAGCTGGGAGATCAGTTTAAGGAACTTACCTGGCAGTTATCAGGAAGGGATAAAGAGATTAAATGATGGGAATAGAAGTACAGAACATTATACGGAAGTCAACCTCATTATCATAGGTGTCCCAGGATCACTAATAATAGCAGTGGGGAGGAAATATCTGAATAAATAGTATCTGAGAATTTCCTGTGATTGAAAAGAACACTTCAATTTATAAGAGTTTGTGAAATAGCTAAGTGTGTGGTGGGATGTAAATACACAAACTCAAGATCATTCAAATCAGCAAAGACAAAAGGAAACACACCTCCTACTGAGAAACAAGATTCAGCAACATTGCATTGCTTACCTCTAGCAGAGGTCTAAAAATCAAGTCAGCAAATCACTTTTGTAAATGCCTCATATGCACAATGCTCTTTTGTTTGATTTCCAATTTATTCATGGTGAAATTCATTTAGATTTCTGGAAACGACTCTCATTGCATTCAGTAATAAGCAGCATGTTTTATCTCATGCTAACTTTAGTCTCAGCCATGGATAATGTTAGGTAGCATGGCAAAGAAGAATCCCTTGGGGCTTCTTACTACAGAGGTAGTGAAGTTACAGGAAATGGAGCACAGAAATGGTAGGGAGCAGCAAAGGGAGGGGAAGGTTTTGGATTTAGGGTTACAGATAATGATATAATACAGTAGATCTGAATAAGAGGGCTAGAATAGAATCACTTCATTTTTTTCTGTTTTGGGTAGCATAAAATAATAGGGACCTTGTCTGAAACTCATACTATAAACAATTTTAAACAAAATTCTGGATTAAAAAATCTTGAAATATATCAATAAGATAATGGTTTAAAGGTGAATACATCATAGGGAAGTGGATGTGGCTCAAGCAGTTGGGTGCCTGCTGACCACATGGAACGTCCTGGGTTCAGTTCTCAGTGCCTCCTAAAGAAGATGAGCAAGACAGTGAGCTGATGCACTAAGCTGATGCAGCAAGATGATGCAACAAAGAGACACAGTGGGAAAACTCAATGAGCAATACAACAAGCAAGGAGCAGAGGTGGCTCAAGTGATTGAGTCCCTCCCTGCCACATTGGAGATCCTGGGTTCAGTTCCAAGTGCCTCCTAAAAAGAAGACTAACAGACAGCAGATAGTGTGCTCAAACAATGAGGGTGGGGAGTGGGTGAGAGAAATAAATAAAACAAATCTTTTTTTAAAAAAATGAATAGTCAAACATGGCTAAAAGAAGAGAGAATCCAGGGATGTAAAAAGAAGGGCATGGGCACAATTTTCCCTATGAGAGTGTTTGCTACACCTGATGATGTAGAACTTTGATTTTAGTGGCCTCAGAGTTTGCAGAGAAGAGCAAGCAAGCCTAAGACTTATCCAACTGGAGATTACAATAGAAGCACACCTAGCCTTGGTGAAAAGATGACTGTGTATTCCAGGGTCACATGTAAAGATGAGCTAGGAATAAATCAGATATGCCTGGTTACCGCAAGAGGGTGATTTAACTTAACAGATTCTCACTGTGAAGATACAGGGAATCTTCTTGTGCTTCGGTAAGGTAAAAGAAAAAGGTAAATATTCTGATATATGCCTAGATTGATCTGCTCTTCATTTTATTCTCTATACAGAAGTTTAGTCTTCAAGGGAAACCACTTAGTCAAGTCTTATCTGAAAGAGGGAAGAGCATTAGTCAAATTCAGCCCTTTCTAGCCTTCCTGTTTCACATAAGGGGAGGAAAAATGCTAATAAATTCTTCTGAAAGTCACAGTCTAGGGATTCTTTCCCACTCCACCCTCCAAAAGGCAAAATAAGAACAAAACAGAACAAAACAAAAACACCTGGAGATTTAAACATAAGTTTATAGTATTTCCTCTCCCCAATACATCACATCAATAAGACTCCAGGTTAATAACGATGACTGACAACTGAGAGAGTTGAAAGACATAGACTCCATGTAAGAAGAAGTTTCTATGGAAGCCCAAAGCAAAAAGGAAGAGACAAATATAAGGACACAAGAGGAAACAGAAGCTCTAACCCTTGAGCAACAGGAATTATTACACACAACCTAACTCTAAGCCTGATAAACATAAAACCTATTTATGTTTATCAGGCTATTAACTTCAGGTCCTCTTGCCTGACAGATCATGTCTGACTTTCAAAAGAAAATTTGAAAAGCATACTAAAAGACAAGGGAAAAAAATTAAAGAACAACACAATCTGAAGAGAAAAACCAAACGTTACAAACCAACTCCCTCAGCTGAGGCAGAAAGTTTCGAATATCAAATCAGGAATTTAAAGTAACAATAATTAATATGCTAAGAATTCTAATGTAGAAATTGGACAACATGCAAAAAAAGATGAGTAATGTAAGTAAAGAGATTAAAGTGTAAGAAGATGCTAGAAAGCAAAGGCACTTTAACAGAAATGAAGAATAACAAAAGAAACTACTGAACCTAGGTAAGAGAGCAGGCTCTGGGATATTTTAACTTAGGTCATTCCCATCCCCAATTATTTCCCATTTCGGTGGTACTGTAGCCAAAAATTGACAGCATTGTGACAATAGAAATAGCTGACCACTCTTGAAGCTCCTTTAAAAGCACCATCTCCAGAGCTGAGTTTATACTTAGCCTGAACTTATAGCTCTTTGGATAGTCCCTATTCTCAAGAGTGTAGTGGCTGTTTGATTTTACACAGAACTCAACCTAGGATGGAAAGTAGAATAACCTAGGGCGTTTCCCAAGTAAAAGCAAACTGCTGGCAACATCTTAGTTGCCTAAGACTATGATTTTGGTTGGGGCAAACAGGTGCTTATCTTGGAACTTAAAAGGAAACCTTGGAAAATGAGATGATTAAAGGGAAGTTTTGTAAAGCTCTGACATATTCCTGCAGATCAATATGTCTTCACACAAATGCAAAGATGTGTGCATGCCCAGGAATTATGTGGGAAAGAAACAAGCACCAGAAACTCACTTTTGGATGAATGTAAGGCCCTGCACAAGCTGAAGTGAAAGCTAAGTCTGTCTTTTAAATTGCCTGAAGTTTAAAGGCATGCTTCCTCATGCAAATCCTTTTATCAACGTGTGGAAGTCTTACAGGCAAGACACTTAAGGGAATCTTCTGACTAATCATTGGTTGAATACTAATTTACACTGACCTAGGTATGACCATCAGAGGGCCAGGCTTAAAAATAAAAAGAAGAACTTAGAAAGAAAAATGAATAGTGATCTAAGTGGCCACACACTGCAGGGATTACAGTATCAAAAAATAAATCAAGGAAAGTCATTAAACAAATAATAGCAACAATAAAAACAACAAACAACAAAAGCAAACCTCTGACGTATAGAGAATCTTATGACAAAGAAGTTATAATGTACTATCTAAAATGTCCAACTTTTACAAACTGTATTAGACAAGGAAAGAAACAGTAACATATGCCACCATACACAGGAAAGTAAGCAGCCAGCAGAAAACATGACTGAGTTTTCCCAGCTTTGAGAGGTGGTAATAAAATCTTTAAATCAACTATCACAAATATGTTAAAAGAATTAAAGGAAATCCTGTATAAACCATTAGAGGAAAATACAACAATGATGTCTCATGAAATATAAAATATCATAAAAGAAAAAGAAATCCCAAAAAAGGTACCAAATAGAAAACCTGTAGTTGAAATATATGATAACTGAAATAGAAAATTCACTAGAGGGTTCATATTAGAACCTGCAGAAGAAAAAAAAAATCACTGAACATGAACATAAGTCAATAGAGATGGTCCAATCAGAGGAGTGGAAAGAATGAAGAAAAATGAATGGCATGTCAGATACTTATGGACAGCCTCAAGCATATCAACATCTGCATAATGGGAGTTCCCAAAACAGAAACAAATGAAAAATGGGAAAATATTTGAATAATCACCAAAACTTCTCTAATTTGATGAAAAATTTAATTTATACATTCAAGAAACTCAACAAACTCTAAGTAGAATTAGCTTAAAAATCCCAGACCTAGACACATCATAGTCAAATAGACAGAAATCAAGGATTAAGAGAAAAATTTAAAATGATAAAAATACCATCTCATCATAGTCACATAATCCTCAATAAGATTAATGGCTAACTTCTCTTCAGAAAAGTAGGCATTCAAAGAAAAATATTGCTAACCCAGAATTCTATATCAAGAAAAGTATCCTTCAAAAATGAAGACACAAAGGAGGTACAGATAAACAAAAAACGGAGAGAATTTGGTGCTAGCAGTTCTGATCTAAATCAAATAAAAAAGATAGTCTTCCAAGGTGAAATGAGATGACAGTGAGTAGGGACTTGATTCTACATGAAGAAATGAGGAGTACCAGTAAAATAACTACACAGATATTATGAAAACAGAATAACCATATTTTTATTAGTAGTTGTTTTGGTCAGCCACAGGTGTGCCTTTTGAAATACACCAAAGATTGTTCGGTCTTTATAAAGGGTATTTATTTGGGGTAGAAGCTTACAGTTACCAGGCCACAAAGCATAAGTTTCTTCTCCTACCAAAGTCCACGTGTTGGAGCAAGATGGCTGCCGACGTCTCCAGGGTTCAGGCTTCCAGGTTCCTCTGTTCCCAGGGCTGCATTTCTCTCCGGGCTTAGCTTCTGCTTCTTCCACAAGTTCAACTGTAGACCATGAGGTTCTCTATGCGTTGCGTCTCTCCACAAGGCAGCTGTAGATTATCGGGCGAAAGGCTCACTCCAACATCAGAACTGCTTTTCCAATCCGCTTCTCTAAATCTCTTCTCTAAATCTCTGCAACTCAGATCTGCTGCCTAGCCTTTATACTTGAGACCACACCCACCGAGGGGCGGGGCCCAACACCCTCCTGACGTGGCCTAGTTAATGCCCTTATCATAACTTAATCATGCCCAGATGAACAGATTAGTTTACAAGAATAATCCAATTTATATTTTTGGAATTCATAATTAAATAAAACTCTGAAACCATTATAGTAGTAGTTTCTTATATCTGTTTTAAAAGGTGATATAAAGCAATTAATATAAGACTACATTTATGGTCTTATCATTTATAAATATAATGTGAAAGTCAATTTTTATAAATGAGCTATATTGCAACAACTTTTTTTGTATATTATTGAAATTATTTGGTATTAATTTGAAGTAGAGTGCATCATGTTAAGAAGTTAATTTTAATCCCCTGAGTGAACACAATAAAAATAACTAAAGAAATATGTAGGAAGCAAAAAATCTGGGAATTAGAAAGTATACAAGAAAATATCTATTTAAACCAAAAGAAGATAGTATTTCTATCATTTATGGACAGAATAACATGGATTAGTGGTCTTAAAAACACTGTAAGTCAACTAGGCCTAACAGAGATCTATAGAATGCACCTCTCACCAAGAGCAAAATACATAATTTTCTCAGATGTACACTGAACATTCTTGAGCGTAGATCATATAATAGACTTTTTGAAGGATAGAGATCATGCACAATATGATCTTGGACCATTGTGGAATTAAATTAGAAGTAAAGTAAATAACATAAAGAAATTTGGGAAACTCAAAAATACTTGGAAATTAAACAATATCCTCCTAAATAATTAATGAGTCAAAGAAGAAATTACAAAGAAAAATAGAATGAAACCAAAGACACACAATATTGAACAATATGGGAGCAGCAAAAGCAGTGCTTAGGGGGAGATTTATAGCCATAACCACATTATCAAAAAAGAAGAAAGATCTCAAACTAGCCACCTAAACTATACCCTGAAAACTAGGAAGATAAAAGCAAACTAAACCCAATGTAAGCAGAAGAATGAAAGATTAGAACAAAAATAAATGAAATAGTGATGTTTTTAGTTTCCAAGCTGCTCAAGCAAATACTGTAGAATTGTTTGTTTCAAAGAATGGGAATTTAGTCTAAACGAAGTCATCATCAAGGTCATGCTTTATCCCTGAAGACTGTGGCATTCTTGGGCTGGCTCCTGGGAATTGATCCTCTGTCACATGCTAGGTACATAGTGGTGTCTTCTGTTCTCTCCCTTCTCTTCAGAGTTCCTTTATGTTCACCCTCTGTGGCCTTCCCTTTGTCTGTCTGAATTTTATTCTCTTATAAAGGACTCCAGTAATAAGATTATGACCCTACCTTACCCGATGTGGGCCACACCTTAACTCAAGTAACCTCATCAAAAGGTCCAATATAAAATGGGTTCATACCCACAAGAATGGATTAAGTTTCAGAACATGTTTTTCTATAGAGCTTCAAGTTACCACAAGAGAATAGAAAAGAAATAGAGAAAATCAGTGAAACTAAATTTGGTTCTTTGAAAAGAACAACAAAATTGGCAAAACTTTAGGTTTGAAAGAGAGAGAACACCCAAATTACTAAAATAAGAGATGAAAGAGGGAACATCATCACTACTTATCTTACAGAAATAGTAAAAATCATAAGGGAATATGATGAACAACTCTATCCCAATAAATAATTAGCCTCGTTGAAATGGACATATTCCTAAAAAGACACAAACTATGTGAATACAAGTATTAGACTGTCAATTTCTGCAAAAGAAGCCCAGATTTGATTTTGACAGGGATAGTGTTGAATCAAAGAGCAGTTTGAGTAGCATTGCCATTTTAATTATATTGTCTTCTGATCCATGAATATCGATGTCTTTCTGTGCAATGAGATTGTTAATTTCTTTCTAAGTGTTTTGGAGTTTTAACTGTACAAGCCTTGCACTTTGTTTGTTAAATTTTTTCCTAAATATTTTATTCTCATTTCTAATATTATAGATGGGGTATTTTAAATTCCTTTTATGGATTGTAAGCATATAGATAAACAAAGGGTTTTTGTCTATTGTTCTATCCTGTGCTAATGCATAACTCATTTATTAGTACAAATAGTTTTTTTTTTGTATATTCCTTAGGATTTTCTACATGCAAAATCATGCCATGTGCAAGTAAAGTTAGTTTTACTTAATAATAAAGGACAAAACAATCTTGATAAAAGACAAAGTTAGAGGAATCATACTTCCTTACTTTAAAAACTACTACAAAGCTACACTAATGAAGACAGCATGTTACTAGCATAAGGATAGACATAGAGAACAATGGAATAAAAGTGAGATGCAAGAAATAATCTGACATTTATGTTCACTTGATTAACTGAGGAAAATATTGTCTTTTCAACAAATGATGCTGAGACTAGAGGATATCAACATGCGAAAAGATGAATTTGGATCCTACTTCATATCATACGCCTAAATGTATTAGCTAAAATTATAACATTCCTAGAAGAAAACAAAGGAGTAAATCAATGTGGCCCTGTGTATTACAGTGGTTTTTAGATATTACAGAAAAATGTAAGGAATAAAAATATAGATAGAATGGACTTTATGAAATTTAAAATGATTTTGCATCAAAGGACACCATTGAGAAAGTCAAAAGAGAATTCAGAAAATGAAAGACCATATATTTGACAAGTGTCTAATATCCATATTATAAAACTTACAACTCAACAACAAAAAAGACAACATAATTTAAAAATGGGAAAAGGATTTGAATAAATATTTTCCGAAAAAGATAAACAAATAGCCAATAATCACATGGGAAGATGCTCAATATCATTAATCAGTAGGGAATAATTCACATCCACTAGAATTACCTAAATATAAAAGACAGATAATAACAGTTGACAGAATGTAGAAAAATGGTAACACTCATACATTTCTAATGGGGATGTAATATGGTGCAGCTGCTTTTGAAAAAGTAATTGGAATTTCCCCAAAATGATTAACATACAGATACCACATTATCCAACAATTCCACTCCTACATATATATCTGAGAGAAATAAAACATATATCCACACTGAAACTCAAAAATGAATGTTTTTAGCATTATTATTCATAATAGCCCAAAATAGGAAACAACTTAAATGTCTATCAATGGATGAGTGGATAAACAAAGTGGTATACCTATATAATGAAATAATATTCAGAAATAGAATGAAATACTGAAACACTCTATAACATGATGAACATTGAAGACATCATTTGAAATGAAAGAAGCCAGTCAAAAATTGTATGTATGTATGTATGTATTGTATAATTCTATTTGTGTGAAATTTTCAGAATAGAAAAACTCTTAGAGATCAAAAGTAGATTAGATGTTGCTCAGTCCTGGAGATGGGATGTGGTAGGAAAGCTGGAAGGGGATTGATTCCTAATGTGTACAGGGTTTAATGGAAGTACTGAAAATGTTTTGGAACTGTATAGTGATGATGATTATACAACTCTGTGAAAACAAACACTGAATTTTAAAATTGAATTCCAGTAGTGAATTTTACAGTTTTATAGTTCTCTGGCTGCCAAAAGAAATACCATGCAATGGGTTGGCTTAAAAAACAGTAATTTATTGGCTCATGGTTTTGAGGAGAAGTCCAAAATCAAGATGCCATCCAAGTGATAATTTCTCCCACAAGAATGTGGTATTCTGGGACTGGCTGCTGGTGATCGTTGGTCCTTGGATTTTCTGTTACATGTTAATATGCATGGTGACCTTTTCTGGCTTCTCTGGAATCTACTGACTTTTGGTTTCTGCCTGAGACTTTCTATGTTTCTGAATTTCCATCTACTTAATGGGGTCTCCAGGAATAGGATTAAGACCTATCCTTGTTTACTTGGCCCACACCTTAGCTAATATAAACTCATCAAAAGGTCATATTTACAGGGAGTTCACACCCACAGGAATGGATTAAGATTAAGAACATGTTTTGTTTTTTTTTTTTTTGGTTTGTTTTTATTTATCCATTTAATTTTTTATTTTAGGTTACATAGTGCCAAGCCAACACAATGAGAATTATATCTCATTAAAATTGCAAGAAATGTTTAATCAAATGTACATGCAGAACATTCCACCCAACAACTTCAAAATCTACATTTCCTTCTATCAAACAAAGGCCATTTATAAACAAACAAACATTGACCACCTAATGAGTCAAACAGCAAATCTCAACATATTTTGAAGGAATAATATTTATACATATTAATTTCTCTCATGAAAATGTAAATAAATAATATATAATAAAAATGAAAACTAGAAAATCTCATCTCATGGAAAATAAATAAGACATTTAAATAGTGTAGTGATATAATAATGGAAACTAGACTCTATTTTAGAACTGAAAGGAAATTAAAACACTAAGTATCAAATGTTTTATGTAATTAGTTTCACATATTTTATGAGAAAAGATAAAATGCTGAAAATTAATGAGCTAAGCATTTAACTTAGATATTTAGCAAAACAAACAATAGACTAAATCCACAGAAGAGTGGACGATCTGATTAACAAAAAGAACAGAAATCAATGAAAAAATGAAAAACAAATATACGATAGAAAACCAAATAAAGATTTTTGAAAATACTAACAATATTGAGAGAGCTTAGGCAATACTGATAAAAAAGAGGAAATGTACATATAAACAAGATTGTGTTGTAAAATGTGGAAAAACCTGTTAAAACTTAGATCTTGAAGAATAGTGATGGTCCGGTAGCTAAAAGAAAGGCCTTTAGATTAATTATAGAAATTATAGAAATTATTCTTTAAACTCTTCTTTCTCCTTTGACTCCTTTGCTATGGTGGTCATATTTATTGAAGAACTTTCTCTTCTTTCTTTTGCACATGAATGTGGGAGAGAAGGGGAGAGGAGCAAATTGGAGGGGAGGGTAAGGGAAAGCATAGGAAGGAGAAGGAGAAGGTAAAAGAGATGGAGATGAAAGCAACAAGAATGCTTATAGAAAAACTTTGTAGTGACTCCATCTTTTAAGAGAAAGAAAAGAATACAGAGCCAGTGAAAGAGAAGAGAGGATTGACTCAATGGGAGGGTGATAACCCCAGGGTTAATTATAACAAATGCATTAATAATAGTTGGCTATGCTATAATATTTTTCATGAAATCAGACAATCTACTAAGAACTTTGTTTATATTATCACATTGTATTAATTTAATGCTTAGCAACCTTATAAGGCAATTTTATTTTCTCAATTTCATTGATGAAGAAACTTATCTTTAGAGAGGTTAAGGAACTTCCCCAAAGTCCGACAGAAACTGCTTTGCTTTGTGGTTCAAGCCAACATTTCACTCTGATGCCTAAACTCTTAATCTCTGCCTTGCCAAGAAAGAAGTATGTCCTAAGAAGACAGAGTTGGGTAATTTCCCGTGAGCGTGAGAATGAGGAAGGGCCATAAGTTACACCAATAAGTATGTAGCCTCCTCTTCCAGGAAAGATAAATATACAGTGAAGTCTGGAGCATAAGAGAGTAATGTTGTAGCTTTGAATAATATAACCCAGTGGATTGGTAGAAACTTAGTCTGTATCAAATTACCACAAATCTAATAGCTTAAAACAAGCAAAATTTATTATGGCACATTTCTGTGGGTCAGAAGTCCAGTGGGCTCCACTGATTCCACAGCTTACAAATCAAGCTGTTGGCGTGCCTGAATTCCTTACTGAAACTTCTGGGAGAAAATTTGCTGGCAGGCATATATAGAGTTTTTGAAGAATTTAATTCCCTGAGGCTGTAGGACTGAGGTTCCCATTTATTTGTTGGATGTTGGCCAGGGGTCTTTCGCAGATCCTAGAAGCTACCTATATTCCTTGGCTAGTGACTCCCTTCCTCTATCTTTAAAGCCACTAATGATGCAAGTCCTTCTTATGCTTTATGTCTCTCTGACCTCCTCTTCTGCCTCAATCTCTTACTCTTCCAGGCAGATGGATTTCTCTACTTTTAAAGATTCATGTGATTGGATTGGGCCTACCTAGATAATCCAGGATTATCTCCTCATTTCAAGATTTGTAGCCTTTTTCATATCTGCAAAATCCCTTATGTCATGTTAAGTAATGTTACTTTTTAAGATCTAAGATTCAGCTCTGGAAGTCTTTTGGGGGCCATTGTTCTATCTATTACACTTTGATAAGGTAATATCATTAATATTCACTGAGCTATCTAGCCGGGCCCTTTTTTTTTTTTTTTTTTTTTTTTAA